>JAJIBD010004377.1:0-63647 GCA_021461705.1 Cryptotis parvus
AGAAACCAGCTTTCCCGTTGAACCCCCTGCATTCCATGGACCACGAGAGCAACTACCGACCCGAGTCCACCATCCCGATGGAGCCTCGGAGGAGCCAGGAGAAACCCCCCACACCTTGCTGGCAGCGATCTGTGTCACAATCCACACTCTGCAGCTGGTAAGATCTCCCCCAGCATATTAATCCAGTCTCCAGCCCACAGATTAATCCAGTCTCCAGCCCAGCTTGTCAGAAACCCAGCCTAAAAAGGACCCGCCCTGCAGAGACCCACCCTTCAGAGGAGAGTATTTCAAGCCCAGGAATGCTTGAGCCTAAGACACAGGTACACCTGGCAGAGCAGAAACCAGCTTTCCCCGTTGCGGCGCGGCCACTGCTGCGGCACGTGATTTACCTCCAACTTACCACAAATATTCTACCCACCCCTCTGAGAGAGCCCCTCAAAGTAATGAGAATATAGTGCCCGCATGGCAGAGCCTGGCAAGCTGTCCGATGCGTGTTCGATATGCCAAATCCAGTAACAAAAATGTTTATTTTCCTGACCCCGAAAGAGCCCTTAATATGGCAGCAGTAAGAAAGGCAAACAAGCAGTGCCTGATAAAATTTAACGGCTGTCCTAAGCTGCCAAAGCGAAGAAGGACTAAAATGACTGTCTGTACTTTCAATGCCGCGTACACTGGCATCGGAAGCATATATTGAGGTTCTGATGCTGCAAGCAAGAAAGATCAAGTACGACATCATTGGTCTGACTGAGACGAGGAGGCGTCAGTCGCATCATGCTGTATTTGACACCAGAGAAGAATTGTTCCTTGGAACATGTGATGAAAGAGGCGTCTGTGGCGTTGGTGTCCTTGTCAACACGAACATGGCTGTCAACATTGATTCATTTGAATGCCTAACAAACCGAATAGGACGATTACACTTGAGGAGATGTGGCCCACTGCCAGCAATTTCTATCTTCATTGTCTATGCACCAACATCCACATACAAAGAAGATGAAATTGAGAAATTCTACATGGAATTGGAGGAGTTCTATAAAAAGATCACACCTACTACAAGATCATAGTCGGTGATTTTAGTGCCAAGATAGGACCGAGAAGATCGGCTGAAGAACTCCACATCGGGACCCATGGCCGAGAATGGAATGAACAGGGTGAGAGACTATCTGAGTTCATCATGTCCACCAAGACTATTCATGGGAACTCACAGTTTCAGAAGGCTGAAGCGAAACGTTGGACATGGGAATCTCCTGGCGGACAGTTCCACAATGAAATTGACCACATCATCTTTAATGAAAAGTTTTGTCTGACCGATGTTGCTGTCGTCCCCAAATTCCAGACAGGATCGGACCACCGTCTCCTTCGTGCAAAATTCTACTTCCCATAGCGTGGGAGAAAAAGCTGCAATGTTTAAGAAGAGAACTCCCAGAACGACCACCAACTGGGAACTCTTTGGCACCATTGCGGCAACATGGGAAGATACCATCATTGATGACATCGATGAAGAATACAACCGACTGGTTCAGCACCTCCATGATTGAGCAAAGAATGCCGAGAGAGAGAAAGACACAAAAGGACGCTTGTCTTCAGAAACTCTTGAGCTCATTCGCCAACATGGCAAGGCGCGAGCCTCAGGAGACCAAATGCTAACGTCCAAGCTTGCTAAACAGTGCAGAGAAGCGATAAAAGCAGATCTCAAAGACAGAAGAGCGGAAATACTGGAAGATGCAGCAGAAGCTGGGAAAAGCATTCGCACTGCCCGCCTGTCCTTCGCCAACTATAAGACCAAGATGACTGCCCTCCGACGCCCTGATGGATCTATCACATCTTCCAGAAAGGCAATGGAGAAGATTATCCAGGACTTCTACTCAAATCTCTTTGATAGCCACACCCACCTGCCCACATACAAAATTCCACAGGATGGATATGTCATTCCCAACGTTCTCCCTTCTGAAATCCGACATGCCATCTCATCGGTAAAGAAGGGAACAGCACCAGGCCCAGACAAAGTCAGACCCGAACATCTGAAGAATCTGCCGTCGGTACTCATCAATACACTAGCTCGGCTCTTCACACGCTACCTGTCCGAATGCAAGGTGCCCTCCCAATGGTAAACAAGCAGGACAGTTCTACTGTTCAAGAAGGGAGACATTCACGACATCGGCAACTATCGCCCCATCTGCCTGTTGTCTGTCATCTACAAGCTGTTTACACGAGTCATCCTGAACAGGATTAGCAGAACACTAGATGAAGGACCACCATGCGAGCAAGCAGGCTTCCGGAAAGGATTCAGCACAATCGACCATATCCACACAGTAACCAAGTTCATTGAGGTTTGTAGGGAGTACAAGATGCCGCTCTGTCTCACATTCATTGATTTACAGAAAGCCTTTGATTCTGTGGAGACTGAAGCAGTCATCGAAGCCCTAGTCAAACAGGGTATTCAAACCCAATACATCAAGATCCTTCGTGAGCTGTATTATGGATTCACCACCAGGGTCTCACCATTCTACAAAGAAGTGATCATTGATGTCAAAAGAGGGGTTCGACAGGGTGATACCATCTCACCAAAACTCTTCAGTGCCACCCTCGAGAACATCATGAGACAATTAGAATGGGAAGGAATGGGAGTGAAGGTAGATGGTCGGCAACTACACCACCTCCGCTTCGCTGATGACATCGTTCTAATAGCACCAAACATTAGCCAAGCGGCACAAATGCTGGCTGACTTTGACCGAGAATGTGGAAAGGTAGGTCTACAGCTGAATCTGAAGAAAACTATGTTCATGAGAAATGAACTAGTTCCAGAGGCCCCATTCACTCTCAATGGAACAAACATCTCTGAATGCAGCAGTTATATGTACCTAGGTCGAGAAGTCAACATGATGAACGACCTAAAACCTGAGCTGTGCAGGAGGAAGAGAGCAGCATGGAATGCCTTCAAAGGCATCGAAGAAATAGCTAAAAGGACAGAGAACCTCCGGCTCCGGGCACATCTCTTCGACTCCACCGTTCTCCCTGCATTAACATACGCCTCAGAGACCTGGGCCCTAAGAAAGCAGGATGAGAATGCTATTCGGGTCTCCCAGAGAGGCATCGAAAGAGCTATGCTTGGAATATCACGTCTCACTCAAGTGAGAGTGAAGGAATCCGGAGTTCTGACCTCCGTCGCTATTCCAGAATCAGGGACGCTGTCTCCTTTGCCAAGGTATCGAAAATCAGATGGTCTGGACATGTAATGCGATTTGGAGACAACCGCTGGACTAGAGCTGTTACCGACTGGATCCCACGGGATGTCAAAAGATCACGTGGCCGCCCACCTACAAGATGGTCAGACTTCCTTGTTAAGACCCTGAAGGAACGGTTTGAGGCTCTTCATATTCCTGAATCAACCAGATGCCATTGGGCTACATTGGCACGTGATAGGGTCCAATGGAAATGTTACTGGTGCCGCTCGAGCAAATCGATGAATAACGGGATTCAAGTGATCAATTGAAGTGATATATATATATATATATATATATATATGTATATATGTATGTATGTATCACTGTATCACTGTATCACTGTCTTCCCGTTCATCGTCGATTTGCTTGAGCGGGCACCAGTAACATCTCCATATGACCTGTCTCATGCAAGTAAAGCCCAAGGGTACCTGTTTGCTCCAGGAACATAAAGAGCCTCAAACCATTCCATCAGGTCATGGGAATGAGGTCTATAATTGTTACTGGTATCTGGAATATCAAATACAACACGGGTAGCTTGCCAGGCTGCCGTGCATGTATGTATGTATATATATATATATGTCATGCAAATAAATGCAGTCATTCTATATCTCTCTCTTTCCTTCTGACTAATTTCACTCAACATGATCCTTTCCATGTCCATCCATTTATAGGCAAATTTCATAACTTTATTTTTCCTTACAGCTGCATAGTATTCCATTGTGTAGATGTACCACAGTTTCTTTATCAGTCATCAGTTCTCGGGCATACTAGTGTTTTCAGGTTCTGGCTATTGTGAGTAGTGCTGCTATGAAAATAAAAGTGAGGATTGTGTTTCCTCTGTGTTTTTTTTTTTACTTCCCAGGTTATATTCCCAGGAGTGGTATGGCTGGGTCAAAATGGAGCTCAATTTCTAGTGTTTGGAGGGACTGTCCATATTGTTTTCCAGAAAGGTTGTACAAGTCGACATTCCCACCAACAATGTATAAGAGTCCCCTTTTCCCGAATCTGTCTTTTTCTCTTTTCCTTTCCTTCCAGTCTATGGATTACAGAACAAACATTAAAGAGTTGTCATATGTATATTTTTGCCCATATTTAATGCTCAGTTCTAGGTTGGTATTTGTACTTTTGACAATTGTTAGCTATGTGAATTTCTTGACAAGAGGTCACTAAGATGTTGGATTTTCAGGAAATGTCGGACTATAATGATAAACATTAGGACTAAAAATTTCAGCAGCAATACCAAGAAGACAAGGGGAAAGTTTGGACTTGTGGATCACATCTGACTACATACTTATGACTAAACACCAAACTGGAATACAGGCTGCAGAGCTATGTTATTTTCTTCAGAAATAGATATTTTATTTGGGTGTTATTTATCTAAAATTTCAGCATAAAATTTTACTTTTCAGTTTCACTTGAGACTAAAAATTCAAACCCATTAAACTTATTAAAATATACTAATATTTAAAAAATAAAAAATGTAAAAATATAAATCTTGTACAATGAGTTAATGATGGTCTATAGCTAACATTTATCAGAGTGTAATGCTCAGAATAACTTAGTGAGGAGGTTTCATCATCACCTCACTTTGATTAAGGAGTAAACTGAGATGCATTGTGAGAGATATTTTCCCCAAATCTTACTAGCCCATTCCCTACAAACACAACAGTATGTCTCATGAGTAAGGTAGCCTTTTAAATAAGAACTTTTCTTTCTTTGCAAACCTGATTGAGCAAGTTAGTTCATTGAGACTAGCATTTGATATTTTATGTCACTACTACTTAAATTACTCTATTAGCTGAAATGTCACATGAAATGAAAGTTAGAACTCTGGCCCCAGGTATCCAGATAAATGTCTAGGCCAGAGGGGACATATAATTATTAGAAGTATGAAAACTGGTAGATTGGTGCAAGTAGGTGAGGCTTCCTTGACAGTGACCCTCATACAGCCTTCAGTTAATTTCCCTTTTATAACACATTGGACTAACAATATGTCTCTTATATGGTACTCCCATTAGTGCATCTTGCTACCCAAGCACATTAGGCCAATATTCCACTAGCCTATTCCAATCAAGATGCCCCCAAAACTCACTAAAACACTGGTGAATACAAGAATCAATACTACCCTAATCTAAGAGTAATAGTAAGTTTAGGCCAAAGAACTTACAAAGAACAAAGTTCATGGCCCCTGAATCAGTGTTCGAGTCCACACACAAGTCACATAGGAGCAACAAAGATGAAAGTCAGATCCTTGAAAGGAAAAAAAGGAGAACCACATCTATGGAACTTCCCCAGAATCCTAATGGGTAGGGAGAGGTGGACACTGATAGTACACAGGAAGGATCCACTACAGATTTTCATGGCATCTAAGAAACTCAGACCCCTAACATGAGGAGTGGATGAAAAGAGCCCTGAAGTCTCAACAAGGGATACCCACACAGAATCTCTCTGATAAATAATTCATAGATGAAATGATAAGGATGTTTAATGAGCTCAAAGAAATAGCAGAAAGAACAGATCATGAAATAGAAAAGTTTATAAGAGCAGAAATAATAAAGCTGCAAACAGGGGTGTCATTAACAAAATATTCGGTAGTTAAATGCAAAACTCAATGAGTTTCCTCAGCAGTAGAATGACAATAGCCAGAACCAGAATCAGTGAGCTTGAAAATGAGCTGAAGAAAGCACTGAGGCAACAACAAAAGTTGAAAAAAAAAAGACTTCAAAATAGCTTAAGGGCTGGCAAGAGAATTATGGGATGAATTGCATGATGAATTCAAGGGGATCAATATAAGAATCATACAGGTACCTGAGGATCAGGGAGGCAACATCAATGAGGTAGGAATAGTTAAAGGCATCATTGCTAAAAAGAGCTGGAAAATGCAGGCATCCGGATCCAAGAAGCCTACTGGGCACCAGCTAAAAGAGACACTAATAAAAAATATTCCAGGACAAATCTTAATCAGAACCATAAATACTGTGATTCACAATACTGTAAGCAACACGATCAAGAAAGAAAATTACATACATATAGTGTCCTTTCAATTTATAGCAGAGTTATCGGGTGAAATCCACTGAGCCCTAAGTCAGTAGTGAAATATAGTAAAAAAAAAGAACACAATGAAATGTAAACCTCATCGATAATGCTTTACTTGGCTAGACTCATTAGATTTGAAGGAATGTTACACAACTCCATGGATAAACTACAGCTAGGATCTTCATAGACTCAAAACCAATTTAAAAAAGGACTGAAGGGGCTACTGTAAGATAAAACAAACCCCACAAATGCAACAACTTTAAACACCATGAAAATAGTTTTTCTCACTGTCAATAGTTTAAACACAATGAGTAGGAGACACAGAGAAGAAAACTGATATACAATTTTGAATCCAACATTCTGCCCAAAGGAAAAACATTTGAATAGTCAGAGCAAATACAGACTCAAAATCAAAGGATGAAAAACAGATCTTCAAATGGAAACTCCTCCAAAAAAGACTAGGGTAGTCATAATAGTATCCAATATCGATTTCAGGCTGAGAAAGTTTAGAAGGGAAAGAGAATTCCTTTCTTAATAATCAAGGGACATACATGTGTGTGTGTGTATATATATATATATATATATATATATATATATATATATATGTCTTACAGGAAGAGGATAGGTAAGATAGAGAAGGGACCAGTGTGTCAATAAAGTAAAATGTGTTCATGCCGAATCATAACTGCATGTTGAAAGTAGGTAAAGAGATACACATGATAATCTTTCAGTCTCTGTATTGCAAACTACAATGCACAAAAAGAGAACTATAATGCACAAAAAGGAGAGAGAGAGATAGAGAGAGAAGAAAAATGCCTCCCATAGAGGAAGGTTGGGCGTTGGGGAAGATAAGGTGTGTTGGGCGGGAAACTGGAGACATTGGTGCTGGGAATTATATGCTGGTAGGGATGGGTGTTGAAACAATGTATGAAGGAAATCCAGTCATGAACAGCTTTATAATGGTCTATCTAAAAATGACTCAATAAATAAACAAAAAATAAATACAAGTTAAGGTATAAGGACATTCAATTACCATCACCTACACTTGAATTGTGAATCAATCTAGTTTCATTCTATAACAATGCATGATTTTGTATTCAATAATTTTGGTCATTACTCCTAATTTTTAAACTAAAAAGAGATTGACTCACCTTACATTAATTATACTTATACTAGTGGAGCAAGCATAGGAGAGTAGAATGTGGTGCTAAGAATTCTGTAATCCCCACACATCAAGGGATTTATCTCCATTTTTGTCTTGGAAAAATAGTACTATGTACATCGAACAGAGAAAAATCATATACTTTTAATTTTTTATGCTGTAGATAGTTCTTTAATACATTTAAAGGTTTTATGAAATAATATAGATTATACCGTAACTAATTCTGATTTCTCGTCCCTGAAGCTGCCAGTCTGTGCTGACAAGCAGCGTGTTCCTACAGAGTGACCTCATCCCTGTCCTAGTAGTGAGCCCTCATCCTGTGTGACAGCCAAGGGCTCCCTTGCCAGGAGCATGACCTCTTCTGGGTATGCAGAGACAGAAATCGGAACCGAAGCTTATTTAACAGTTTTTCCATAATACTCTGCATCTGGGAAAGAGGGAGTCCTGTGGGACAGTCATTTCCGACTCGCACAGAGCAGCTTTTTCTCTGAAAATGGCAGAGACTGTGCAGTGGAGTGATAAGAACTTGGCGGGAGCAGCAGGAGGCCCAGAAGTTGATCTCTGGAGCCTGTCACTAATACTGTGCATTCTGAGCAGAGCCTCGCAAGAAGCCACGGAACTCCCACACTATGAGGGCCATCATTTTCAACATCCAGACTCCAGAGCTCGACAGAACTCCACCCAAGAGAAAAGCCAATCTCTCCCCCATAGTGGTTCATCAATAAATGCACAAGATGAGAGGCTAATACAAGAGTATCCCACCTTCACAGCATAACCTGGCAAGCTACCCGTGTCGTATTTGATATGCCAAAAACCAGTAACAATTATAGACCTTGTTCCCATGATTTGAAGGAATGGTTTGAGGCTTTTCATGTTCCTGGAGCAAGCAGATGCCCTTGGACTACACTAGAATGTGCAGGACATATGGAGATATTACTGGTGTCCGCTCAAGCAAATCGATGAACAATGGGAAGACAAGTGACAAGTGACAAGTGACAGTAACTAATGAGATAATTTTTTTTTAATTTTGGGGTCATGACCCCTCTATGCAGTAGTGTGTGTCATTTCTAAGAATGGAACTGAAGTCTGCTGTTCCAAAAGTACTTATCTATATTCACTTACTTACCTCCACTTACTGGGAAAGAAAAATGTTGCAGGATACCTAAAAGTCTAAGAGCCTCTGCATCTGTCCTGGGTTGCCTCCTGCAGGTCACTTAGTAGATAGGGGGGTAGTCTAAATGTGGTAGTCTTATATGACCATGTATTCTACACTGGCTGTTATAAATATTTTCTAATGCTACACAATCATCATGGGACTAGCTAGATCTTACCAGCATATTTGGCTGGCCACATTGGATCTCTAAGTAATTAAACCAGAGAGAAATGCTGTTTGCCTCCAAGCAAGCAAACATGGCTCCCTGATAACTCAAAAGCAACTAAAATACAAAACTACCGTGATGTAGAAGAGACTCTTATGAAGGCTTGGAGAAATATTTAGCTGGAATTAGTATTAGTCTTTGGTACAGAGACATGCCATCTCAGAAACCCCTTCTCTACCCTATAAAGGCAATTCCAGGCAGATCTTGGCTCAAGAGATTAGGTGAGGTGCTGGGAGAAATTACCTGGGGGCATTTGACCCTTCCTGCCAGCGGAAGTTACATTTACCTTATATCTCCTCCCAGCTCTGCTAGAAGGCTTTGAATGAGATCTGGGTCCTTGTAAACAGCCAGAAGACCTCCTGAAGTTGGTACATTTCTATAGAGCCATTTTCCTGTTTTAATCTCTAGATAGCCCAGCCCAGAATGGGCCAGGTTGGGGGTTTGGGCAGATTTCTAGCTATAAAATAAGCTGCAGAAGAAAGAAGCCCCATCTTTTTCCCCCTTTTGCCATTTCGGCTTCCCTTGGCGTTTTGCTTCTCAGTCCTCTCCATTCTCTTTGGGCCTCAACACGTGGTGGCAGCCATCTTGGCCTACACCTGGCTGGGGCCTAGCTAGGAACCCAGAGTCTGGAGGTTTTCCCTGCTCATGGATTGCATATTTGAACCTGTGATAGTAAAGCCCTTTTAAAACTGCATCAGATTCCTGAGTCTTCATCCATTCCCCAGCCGGCTCGGAGGTAGAAGGGAACTCACTTCCCGGCACTGTCGGTACCCTGGTCAGCATCCCTGACAGAAAATGGTTGAGTTAATTTTCATATCTAACTGGTATCACTCAACTCTCTTCAAACTTCTTAACATTTTTTCAAACTTTTCTGTTAATTCACCTGTTGGATACCTTTTTAAGAATTTCACTTTGCTTGTTATCTTTCATTCTTCTCTCCTTTTTAAGAGAAAAAATATTATCCAAAACAGTTATTAAGATGCTATAATTTATAACCTTATCCATAGCTGAGGTTCAGGCAAGCAATATTCTGACTCCAGTCCCATCAAAACTGTCAACTTTCTTCCAGCAATATCCTGATTCCTCCCATTCCTGATGCTGTCTCCCTTGAGAGACACATTTTAAAGTTTGTTTGTTATAGTTTGAATAAAACTATATCTGTTCTTTTGGTTCTGCAATTCAGAAATATAGATATGTCACATTTCTTCATCACTGTGCCCTTTATTTGATACTCCCCATCTTCATCTCTTACTTGTCCCCTTTGGTTTCTTTTTCTTCACTCTCACTCTGTTCTAAAGACCAGAGACCAGAAAAATCTTGGAATCAGCCATAACATACTCTGCATTCACTGTCCTTCTAATTTATAACAGGTAAGTAAGTCATGCTGCAGTTGTCTTCCTTCTTCTGGCTTACTTTGCTTAACATGATTTTCTCCTCTTCCATCCAAGTTCCAGCAAATTGCGTAACTTCAATCTTCCTTAATGCTGTGAAGTATTCAATTATGCCTAAGTACCACAACTTTAATATCCACTTCTCTGTCATTAGACACCCAGGTTGATCACATCACCTAGTTACTGTCCTCAATATTGTAATAAATAATGATATTCAAATGTACTTTTGATGAGTGTTTTTGTGCCTCGGGTAGAGACAAAGATATGCAATTGCTAGTTCCTATGGAAACTCTAAAAACTCTAAAATAAAAATATTTAGAAGTTCCAAACCCAGCAGAACTCAGGCAACACCTTAAAGGATTTTTAGTATGGCACATAAAGGCTGATAGTAAAATGTTCTAGGTTACACTATTCTGGTCATATGATAGGGTATTGATTATACTATATCAAATAATCTACCTCTTGCCTTTCTAAATTCTATATTCTCTCAGTTTCAGATTATAAATAATTTAATGCAAATTTATGGTTCGTTCTCCTTCCTTCCTTTCTTTCTTTCTTCCATCCTTCCTTTCTTTCTTTCCTTCTTTCTTTCTTCCTTTCTTCTTTCCTTCCTTCCTTCCTTCCTTCCTTCCTTCCTTCCTTCTTTTCTTTCTTTCTTTCCTTCCTTCCTTCCTTCCTTCCTTCCTTCCTTCCTTCCTCCCTCCCTCCCTCCCTTCTTTCTTTCTTTCTTTCTTTCTTTCTTTCTTTCTTTCTTTCTTTCTTTCTTTCTTTCTTTCTTTCTTTCTTTCTTTCTTTCTTTCTTTCTTTCTTTCTTTCTTTCTTTCTTTCTTTCTTTCTTTCTTTCTTTTTCTTTCTTTCTTTCTTTCCTTCCTTCTTTCTTTCCTTCCTTCCTTCTTTCTTTCTTTCTTTTCTTTCTTTCTTTCTTTCTTTCTTTCTTTCTTTCTTTCTTTCTTTCTTTCTTTCTTTCTTTCTTTCTTTCTTTCTTTCTTTCTTTCTTTCTTTCTTTCTTTCTTTCTTTCTTTCTTTCTTTCTTTCGTTCTTTCCTTCCTCCCTTCCCTCCCTCCCTCCCTCCCTCCCTCCCTCCCTCCCTCCTTTCTTTCTTTCTTTCTTTCTTTCTTTCTTTCTTTCTTTCTTTCTTTCTTTTTCTTTCTTTCTTTCTTTCTTTCTTTCTTTCTTTCTTTCTTTCTTTCTTTCTTTCTTTCTTTCTTTCTTTCTTTCTTTCTTTCTTTTCTTTCTTTTCTTTCTTCTTGTTCTACTTCTTTTTCTTCTTCTGCTTCTTTTTCTTCTACTTTTTGTTCTTGTTCTTGTTTTTCTCTTGTTCTTCTTCATCTTCCATTTCTTTTTGCTCTTGTTCTTTCTTCTTTTCTTCTCGTTCTCCTTGATCTTATTATTGTTTTCTTGTTTTGTTCTTCTTTTTCTAATTCTTCTTTTTTCTTCTTCATCTTCTTTTTCTTCTTCTTCCCTTCTCCTCTAATACCTGGCCTTTCTCTTTCCTCTTCTCCTTCTCTTTCTTCTTCTTATCTTTCTCCTCCACCATTATATTCTCACCTCCTCCTCCTCCTTGTTATCATCACTATTACTTCTTGTGATGGGAATTCCTGACTCCGATCCTGTCAGGATACTTTTGAGCTTGAGGGACTAAACTAATGGGTTTATGGTTGCCCTGAGAGATATTTTTTTTTGGTTTGCTATGGGTTACACATAGCAGTGCTCCTAGGATACTCTGCTCCTGTTCTTGAAACTGATGTCTTGATTTTGCTAGATAGATCATGTGATGCTTTCAAGAATTGAATCTGATGCACCTGCATGAAGAGCAAGTACTGCATCCCATTAAGCTATCTCTGTGGTTCTGGGTTATACTAACCATATTCCAACTCTATTCCCATCCACAGGATGATTTTTGAATTTTCCTTAAAAATTCTCTCCATGTTTCTCTATAAATTTTTGATATTTGTTTGAAAATTAAAGAATTAACAAAAAATGATAACTTGATCACTTGTCATCCCATTATTCATTGGTTTGCTGGAGCAGGTGCAAGTAATGTTTCCATTGACCCTATCACATGTCAGTGTAGCCCAATGGCATCTGCTTGCTCTAGGAATACAAAGAGCCTCAAGCCATTCATTCAGGGTCTTTATGAAGAATTCTAACCACCTTGTAGGTGGGCAACCAAGTGATCTTTTGACATCCCATGGGATCCAGTTGGTAATAGCTCTAGTCCAGTGGTCATCTCCATATCACATTACATGTCCAGCTCATTTTATTTTCGATGCCCTGGCAAATGTGTCAGGGTCCCTGACTTTGGGTTTTTGATGGGGGTGGGAACTCTGGATTCCTTCTCTCACTTGAGTGAGGTTCGTCATATTCCAAGCATAACTCTTCTATTCCTCTTTGGGAGACCTGAATAACATTCTCATACTGCTTTCATAGGACTCAGGTCTCTGAGGCACATGTTAATGCAGGGAAAATGGTGGAGTTGAAGAGATGTGCCCTGAAAGGGAGGTGCTTTTCCTTTTTAGCTACTATTTCTTCAATGCTCTTGAAGGCATTCCATGCCACTCTCTTCCTCCTGTGCAGCTTAGGTTTTCGGTCATTCATCATGTTGAGTTCTCTACCTAGGTACACATAATTGCTACTTCAGAGATGTTTGTTCCGTTGAGAGTGAATGGGGCATCTGGAAGTAGGTCATTTTTACTGAACATAATTTTGTTGAGATTCAGCTGTAGACTTAGCTTTCCACGTCATCGATCAAAGTCAGGCAGCATTTGTGCTGCTTGGCTAATGTTTGATGTTTTTAGAATAATGTTATCAGCGAAGCGGAGGTGGTGTGGTTGTCTACTGTTTATCTTCACTCCTATTCCTTCCCATTAGTATTATCGAATGACATTCTCGAGGGTGGAGCTGAAGAGTTTTGGTGAAATGATATCACCCTGCCAAACCCCTCTTTTTACATCAATGATCACTTTCTTGTAGAATGTTGAGATCCTGGTGGTGAATCCATAATACAGCTTATGAAACATCTTGATGTATTGGGTTTGAACACACTGTTTGGCTAGGGATTTGATGACTGCTTTGGTCTCAACAGAATCAAAGGTTTTCTTTTAAATCAAAGAACATGAGACAGAGTGGCATCTTGAACTCCTTACAACCCTCGATGAGCTTGGTTACCATGTGGACATGGTCAGTTGTGCTGAATTCTTTTAGGAACCCAGCTTGCTCACATGGTTGTTCTTCATCTAATGTTCTGCCAATTCCCTTCAAGCTGATTCGAGTGGACAGCTTGTAGTTGATGGTTGACAGGCAAATGGGGCCGTAGTTGCCAATGCCGTGGATGTCTACCTTATTGAACAGTAGAACTGTCTTGTTGGCTTTCCATTGAGAGGGCACCTTCCATTCATCCAGGTAGTGTGTGAAAAGCCACGACAATGTATTGATGAGTTGATGGCAGGTGTTTGTCTTAGTCTAGTGCTGTTCGCTCTGTACCAATGAAATGGTATGTCAGATTTCAGAAGGTAGAATGTTGAGAACAACATATCCATCTTGTGGAATTTGGTATGTAGGCAGGTAGATGTGGGTATCAAAGAGATCCAATAGAAGTCATGGATAATCTTCTCCATTGCCTTTCTGGATGATGTGATAGATCCATCAGGACTTTGGAGGGCAGACATCTTGGTCTTATAGTGGCAGACAGGCAGTCATTATGAATGCCTTTCCAGGCTTCTGCTGCATCGTCCAGCATTTCTGCTCTTCTTTCTTTGAGGTCTTTCTTATCGCTTCTCTGAACTGCTTTGTGAGCTTGGATGTTAGCATTTGGTTACCTGGGGCTCAGCGTCTTCCCATGTTGCTGCAATGGTTCTAAAGAGTTCCTATATGGTGGTCATTCTGGGAATTCTCTTCTTAAACTTTGCAGCCTTTTTCTCTCTGCTCTGTGAAGTAGATTTTTTGCATAAAGGAGAAGGTGTTCCTATCCTGTTTGCAATTTTGGGACAACAGCAACATTGGTCAGGCAAAACCGTCGATTGAATATGATGTGTTCAATTTTATTTTTTTTAAATTTTTTATTATACCACCGTGAAACATACAATTACAAAGGTGTTCATAATTGGTTCTTGGTAATACAGTATTCCAGCACCCATCCCTCCACCAGTGCCCCATTTCCACCACCAATGTATCCCTCCCCCTCCCCCCAGGCTGCCTTAATAGCAGGTACCCCAGTTTCCTCTCTTTCTCTCTCTATCTCTCTCTCTGTCTCTGCATCTCTCTCCCTCTTATTTTACACATTGTAGCTAGCCCTGCAGATATTTAGAGTTTATCACTTAAGTCTCTTTGTGTATATTCAGTGGTGAGTTTTAATCTGCCATTCCCATTTCCCATATTTATTAAAACACTGCTATCTATTTATATCCTATTAATGAATGCAGTCATTCTATATCTGTCCTTTTCCTTCTGACTAATTTCACTCAGCATGATAGACTCCATGTCCATCCATTTGCAGGTAAATTTCATAATTTCATCCTTTCTGACAGCCGCATAGTATTCCATAGTGTAGATGAACCACAGTTTCTTTAGCCAGTCCTCTGTTCTCGGGCATTTAGGTTGTTTCCAGATTGATGTGTTCAATTTTATTGTGGAACTGTCCACCAGGAGATTTTTCTTGCCCAACGTTTAGATGCAGCCCAGTAATAACAAAGAAATGAAATTTATAAAAATTTAAATGCGTTTTTCAGTATATAGAAACAAGTTTTTACGAAATTAATATAAAACCATGTACATCCCAAATAGTCAAGGCAGTACAGAGAAAAAAAGATGTGGGTCTTAGTATTCCCTAACATTTAGTTATATAAAACTGGAGTGATTTTAAATTGGTTAATCTGCTTGCTTTGCTTGTATTATACTTGAATTATTTCTCCAGCACCACATTTGGTACCACTAAGTGCAGAGCCAGAAATAAGTCTCAAATACCTCTGGGTGTGGCTAAAAAAACAAAAACAATTTATTATGAATCTATAGTATCAATGCAGTGTGGCATTAAGCATAAAAACATTCACTTAGTATAACTAATTCAAATTGAGTGCCCAGAAGGAAATTATAAAGTGCAAGGAGAGCTAATTTATCTCAAATGTGTCAAGAATTTAAAATAGGTAAAATTTTTTCAGCAAATGGTGTTGGAAATCTAGATACCCACTTGTAAAGAAATAAAATTGGATAACCATGTCACCCGATCCACAAAACTTCCATCAAAACATTAAGAATTTAGCTGTTAGACCTACATCCGTATATTACATTGAAGAAACAGGTGAAGTACACAACGAAATTCACTTCAGTAATATGATCAACTCCACTACAAGAAAATACAAAATAAAAATAAACCAATAGCATTACATTAAATTCAATTAGAAAGCTTAAAAACTGTCACTGGAACTATCACTAAAAGTAAAGGACTTTTGATGGATGGGAAATAACATTTTGCACCACATGCTTAAAGGCTAAAATTTAAAATGCATAAAACACTAATAAAGTTCAAAAACAATATAAAACAAATGAGAAACATGAAAAACCTGAAAGTTACCTTAATATATACTTTTCCAAAGAAGACATAGTTATAACTAAGAGGCAAACAAATAATAGTAATCATCATTGATTACTGTTAAATTCAAGTCAAAATGACAATGAAATGTCACTTCATAATACTGAGAATGGGGTATTAAACATAAATAAGGAAGCGAACTATCAGAAGCAAGTGCTGGTGAAGAAATGAAGAAAAAGGAAACTTCATTAACTTTAGGTGGGAATGGAAGCTAGTTTAGCCTCTCTGGATACCATTGAATTTTCTGAAAAAATAATAATAGGACAACCATTTAATTAAGAATTTCCACTGTATCCCATTCAAATAAAAGTCTAAATTTGAATGATTATGTGCACCTTTATGTTCACTGAATAGATATTTAAAAATAGCCAATATTTGGGAACAATTCAAATACTCAATGACTTATGAAGTATAGTCATGCACTTGCACATGTACACACACATACACACATAAAACACCATATTATTAATTATAATAAAAGATGAAGTCTTGTCCCTTTCTACAACATGTAGGGAACTGGAAGGTGTCCTAAGATAAAGAAGTCAGAATAAGAAATATAAATGTATAATCTCTCTCATGTATGAAAGATACATAAAATAAAAATAGACAATGTTCAATGAAGATTTTTTTTTTTTTGCTTTTTTGGGTCACACCCGGCAATGCTTAGGGGTTTCTCCTGGCTCTGCACTCAGGAAATATTCCTGGCGGTGCTCGGAGGACCATATGGGATGCCGGGATTGGACCCGGCCGGCACAGGCAGGTCGTGTGTAAGGCAAACTCCCTACCTGCTGGGCTATCACTCCAGCCCCGAATGAAGATAATTTTTTTTTATTTTAATTTTTTTTTATTTTTAAAATTACAAAGATATACAATTAAAAAGTTCATATTTGGGTTTTACACTATGTTGAGGGAACTGAAGTAACCAAAGAATAGAGGTTGTTGAGTAAAAGAAAGTTATATTATGGAATATGAAGGGAGAAAATGGCACTTGGATGGTAGGAGTTTGTGTGCTATCATTTTACCCCCAAAATATAAATGTTATCACTCTTATAGATCAATGTTATTAAAACAATTATATATTATATATTATTTATATTATATACATTATATTATATTGTAACATTTATTTTAAAAATGGGGTCTTACCACTTCATTAATTAGTTGTATGTTTATTTTATAGAGTAAAATTGAATCCAATAAGTATTTATATCCTATAATTAGGTACTTCAATTATTCTTTTCTCTTTTGCTATTTCATTTCTACATTTGAAAATTCTTTTTCAATGTCCATCAAAAAATTTTACTACTTTTATGAATGTTTCATGCATTTCTGATAAAGATAAAAATATTCATGTGACATGAAGACTGTAGTCTTTAACTCATCATCACTGCTATCTTTATAGGAATATAGGTAATGCATACAAAATACAATTTTAAATAAATGTTGAAAATGTAGTTATGTTAACAAATAGAAAGTCTTTCCATTTCATTGCTCCACTACCTCGAACCCAACAAAATGTTCTATAGTGTAGAGAGGAGAGATTGTTTTCATTCATTATTAAGTTTCATCTAGTCTTTAATGCCTATATGTTACTATGTATAAGAGATACTTGAAACAACTTACTAGTAAACATAAAATTATCGTATACTCTCTTATTATCATTAAAACTTTGAAATGATTGTTATATTACTCACTTCCAATTAAAAAAATCAAGTCAGAGGCTGGGATTATTAAGGCATCATTTCATTATTGCTAAAAATAAGTATTTTCTTATTAAGAATGAAAAACTACATTGATTTTGGATTTAATCATATAAGGAGGGTAATTAAAATTAAACGAACCTTTTATCCATGTTCATTTCCTATGACTCTCATGAAAAATTGAAACTGTGTTTTCTTATCCTCAAATCATTTACATATGGCCACATAAATTTTAAGTCTGGAACCCTGGCCAGTATCACACCGAGATCAAAGGTTTATTTTCTAATAAATTGTAGTCCAAATATTTATTTTATAAGTTAACAAATGTATCGTATGAAAAATAATCTGTCTTCTGTTCTTTTTCATTTTAATGCTGAAAACCTTAACCTGTAGAAAAGTTAAAAGAATTTTAACTTTTTTCTATCAGAAGAAAATAGGTAAAGGACACTCAAAATATACTTAGGGTTTTTGAGTACACTGCAATGGTCCATAAGACTTTTGTTTTCTTTTCTCTTTGGAGATGGAGGGGATGCACTCGAATGTGCCCAGGTCTTACACCTGATTCTGTGTTCAGGTATTACTCTTGACCAAAGTTTGGGGACCTATGTGGTACTGAAGATACAATCTGTTGTGCCAGTCTTATGTAAGTCAAGTTCCTTGTGCCATCTCTCCAACCCTTGTCCATAAATTTTAAGGAAGAAGCATACTTCTTATTTTATAGATCATGAATCAATGGCCACAATATTGAATATGTTTTCAAGACCAATTTTTTAAAACTTTGGATTAAACAAAGTTTTAAAATTTCTTATGATTTATAAATATCATGGGTAAAAGTCTACAAAAATAAGGGTATAATGATAGAGAATAAGGGATAAGATAATTTTGTAACATGGACTTCCCTATGTGGGAAACAGTAATACTAAGCACTGACTCTGAGTACATGATCAAACAGATGGATTAGTAGTAGTTCAAACAAGGACATGGCTGAAGTCCAACATGGTAAAGGTTGTCCAGACAGAGAGCATCAAGCATTATTGCATGACTGTTGATTGAACAGCATGGCTGTCACAACTGGCTTATTTAGTATTCCTCATGTATTTAAATTTCATCAAGAAAGGCAGAGAAACTAACAATTACAAAACATTCCATTGGCACAAAGCACAGAGAAACATTAATATAATTGTCAATAAAGGTTCCATAAGCAGATTCTAAGTTATTTCTGGAAAAAAAATCTGTAGACTTTATTCATTTGGCTTTTGTTTTCAAGATTTCAATCATAGGCTGCAAAAATATGCTTTGAAAACAAAGTATAGAAAACATCTTTACATATGTGTTTCTATTTGCTGTATTCAGCATTCAAAATATTTTGTTTCATCAAAAAGGTGATTTTTCTAGAAATTTGTAATGTGTGATTGCTTATGTTGTAGTACAATAACTGTTTAATTTCATATTGAAATTGTCAGAATTATAAAAATTTTTGTTGTGTTATATTTATTAACTACCGCTTAAGTTGAACAGTCACAAAGTTTTTTTGGTGACTAATTATTGCCAATAGAAAATGTGAAAGTTTTTGGCTAAATTATGACTAAGAAAGAATGGTGGAGCTTGAGTGATAGTAGGACATTTGCCTTGTTTGTGACCAACCAACATGGCTTCTATACCTGGCACCCCATATGTTCTCCCCAACAGTGCCTCAGCATCACTGAGTGTGACAGTAAAACCAAAAAATAAAAAGGACTGGAAAGGGCAAAGATGTGCATTTTACTATTTGCCCTAGATTGTAGATGTTTTATTCTTTTTCCTATAAATTTGGATTCTCAAACAGTAGAGCTTCTGGGACAATACTTAGCTTGTGTAGGCAAGTTCAGGATTAAATACTTTATCTTACTCTTGTTAAGCAGAAGCCATTGGGTTATCTTCTGCTGACAAAGTACAACAAAAGGGTTCTAGTACATTAACCTTAATTAGTGTTTCCTAGAAATGTTTCCCTTTTTTCCTGGGTTATTGAATTTCTTGTCCTATAGTTCTTTTTTTTTCCAAAACTTTGTCTTTGGATCAAATTTGGGTGTGCCTAAGCACAGCTTACATTGGCCCTATGCTCATGGATCACTCTTTGAAGGACTCAGACGACTATACAGGGTACCAGGATCAAACTGATCTGCCCACGTGTCAAGTGAAAGCATGTCTTACCTCTCTTACTATATCTTGAGATTCTTGTATATTATAAATGTTTTTTGTGCCTGTTTAGGAAAGCTTTTCCAAATTCTTCTCACTAAACTTTCACTTGTTTCTTTCTGCAAGATTTTTAATAAATAGTGTAAACAACTTTATTTAAAGATTTCCCAAGTTAATAGTATATCTATTTTGTATATATTATTTCAAAATCTATGTGTTTTAGTTTGAGTTTGGCATATAACTTTCCAATTGCTCAAACATTGTTTTTTGAAAAGATTGTTTTTTTCACAATGAATTTCTTTATTACATTTGCCAAATCAATTAATTACATGATATTATCCTACATGTCATGTAGGATATCAAACAATCCTACGTGATAGTAGGATTATTTCTCAACATTATTTAGTTCCATTGACCCATTTATCTAACTTTATTCTTTATTTCCATACTACACTCTCAAAACTATACATATTTAAAAGTTAATGATCAAATATAATATGTCCTAAGGTTTTATTTGCTTTTTGGCTCACACCTGGCAATGCTCAGGGGTTACCCTGGCTCTGCACTCAATAATTACTCCTGGCGGTGCTCGGTGGACCATATGGGAGGCCAGGGATAAAACCCTGCTCAGCGCATTCAAGGCAAACACCATACCCGATGTGCTATCGCTCCAGTCCCTAATCTGTCCTAAGTTTTAAAGACAGATCTTTATGTTTTTCTTTTGAATTTAGAATGAATGGATCAGAGTAGCTTTTAACCTATGGCTATTTTGTCAGCTTTCTCATTACACCCTTAAATAGTAATAAATTATTATTTTATCACTATTTTGCATTAGGAGACAGGTGATTCCTATAATTCTTGTGTCTGTATGACTATTCTTCTTATACTTTGGGGACTTTTTCCCCTGCATGTTTGTGCTAATCAAGTGGGTATGTCAATGTTAGGAAAAAGAGAAGAGGAGAGAAAAAGTTTGGGTTAAAGCTAAGCTATTTTACCTCCCTTTTCAGGTGAAAGTTAACTGGCCTTGCTCCAAAGTACAACAAAATATTCTAGTACATCAACCTTAATTAATGTTTTCTAGAAATGTGTCCTTTTTTTCTGGGTTATTTAATTTGTTGTCCTATACTCCTTTTTGCTCTTCTCTTTTTGAAGTTTTCTTTTATCACTTCTCTGCACTGCTTTAATGTTAGCTTATGTTAACATAAGCTTAGATGTTAGCTTATGGTTGCCTGAGGCTCGTGAATTGCCACGTTAGCAACTAAATTCGACAGTTTTTGAAGACAGAAGTCCTTTTATGGCTTTTTCTCTCTCGGCGTTCTTCACACAATCATGGAGGTGCTGAACCAGTTGTCTGTATTCTTCATTGATGTTGTCAATGATGGCATTTTCCCATGTGCTGCAATGGTGCCAAAGAGTTCCTAGTTGGTGGTCATTCTGGGAGTTCTTTTCTTAAACTTTGCAGCCCTTTCTCCCAATTCAGTGAAGTAGAATTTTGCATGAAAGAGATGGTGGCCCCATCCTGTTAAGAATTTTGGGATGACTGAGACATCAGTCAGGCAAAACAGTCGATTGAATATGATGTGGTCAGTTTCTTTGTGGAACTGTTCACCAGGAAATTCCCATGTCCAACATTTAGATTCAGTCTTCTGGAACTGTGAGTTACCATCAATGGTCATGGTTGACATGATGAACCTGGATAATCTCTAATCCTGTTCATTCCATTCTAGGCCATGGGTCCCAATGTTTAATTTTTTGGCTGGTCTTCTTGGTCCTATCTTGGCATTAAAATCACTGATGATCTTGTAGAAGGTGTGGTCTTCTGTATAAAACTCCTTCAGTTCCATGTAGAATTTCTCAATTTCTTCTTTCTTGAATGTGGATGTTGGTGCATAGACAATGAAGATAGAAACTTCAGCAGTGAGCCACATCTCTTCAAGTGCAATCATCTGATTCAGTTGCTAGGCACTCAAATGAATCAATGCTCATTACCAGGTGTGTGTTGACAAGGACACAGACACCACTGATGCCTCTTTTGCCGCATATTACAAGGAATATTTCTTCTGTGGTGTCAAAAATGGTGTGATGCGATTGACACTTTCTCGTCTTGGTCAGAGCAGTGATGTCATACTTGATCTTTTGCGGTTGCACCATCAGGTCCTGGATGTATGCTTCCGATGCCAGCTTACGTGCATTGAAAGTACAGCCAGTCATTTTAGTTCTTCATTTTGGCAGCCTAGTTTGACCCTGAGATTTTATCTTGAGCAAATCAATGAATAACGAGATGTCAAGTGATCAAGTGATGAAATGATAGTCCTTTGTTATAATAGCCTATTTCTGTTATGCCTGAGACAAGACTTTGTCTTTTCTGAGAACTGAGTTGTTTTATACTATATTCATTAACCATCCATCTTTCACTGGCTATTATTATCAATAGTACTACAGTAAACATAGCTATGCATATATCTTATAAAACTTATTTCTCATTTGTGAGTATAAATATATGAGTAAATTGCTGGAAAAATTATAGTTCTATTTGTTCTTCTTGCAGTTCTCCTGAGGGATCTTCAAAGAAATGGAGCCCACTGTGTGATTCTCAACCGAACAGACCAGGAATTCAAAGAAAGGGCCAAGGATGTGGTACTGCTCACATTACACTAAGTGGAATTACTTGTGTCACCTGACAGTGGCTATGGGCCTCTGGGGATCTTAAGTATTGTTTGGGAAGCTCTTGTATTTTGGCTCATTCCACTGTTAACTGAATGAAAAGGTTGCATCTTACTCCCTGTATTATTTCTAAGAATTATGTTTCATTCATTTGGATTTTGTTGAAAAATTTTTTTATAGCACCTATGAAATAAAGACACATGGTGATGATCATTTTAAATTGTTGAAATTAGTTCCATAGAATTTATTAGAATTTTTAAATCTATGTTTATCAGAGACATTGGCCTATATTTTTTCTTATCCTAAAGCCCTCTAGTGATTTTCACTGCCCAAGAGTATATTATATCAATATCTTTAAATATAAATTTAATATATTTCACTGTGAACTAAACTGCAAATAATCTGGATTACCTTATGTTATTTATTCAACATTCTTTTATTAAATGAAAGACAAATGTTAAGTATTGTGTCAAGCACTAGGAAAAAAATTGCTGAACAAAACAAAATGTTCTTAAAAGTGACTCCTTAAAAAGTGACAAACATCTGGTGGTGGTACATATGATAATATCATTATTCCGATTTTAGTTTCAGAGTGGAATGAAATTACATAGTAGTTGATCCTCACTAGATTAATAGAGTTGAATGTGTTCCTCATGCAAAAAATTATAATTTATGACACAAATAAACATAAGAACAAATGAAAAGAAAGTATTTCTTGCAAATATAAGAACAGTTTTAGAGTGTCTCTAAATGTGGGATGAATCAAGTTAGAATCCAAAACAAAATAATGCAGATTGATAGCAGAGAGTAAAGTTACCATTCTGAGATGAAGTTATATGGAGTTTAGTAGTGATTTGTAAGATTTAAGACTTCAATTCAAAGTCACTTAAAATGATTGAAGATTATTAATGAGAGGGGTAACATAATCCAGATTTCACTTACAAAGAACACCATTATAACTGGCACGAAAAAATAAATTTGAGAGAACTAAGAATGGATATGTGTGTAGAGTATCTAGTTAGGGAGGCCACTGTTGCCCAGGCTACAGATGACTTTTCACTACAATAGTTGCTATGGTTATATAGTTGCTATGGTTATAATGAGAAATAAATAGTCAAGATATATATAGATAAGACATACCTTGGTTTTATTTCTAATATGGTGGGTATGCTACTTAAAAGCAAGATTAAGCTTGTTCTATAACTACATGCTCTCCATTGAACATATACTTCCTCTTTTCCTTGCCTAACATATTTTTCAGTAAGTTTCAATAAAAAATTTTACTGTTTCACACACACAAAAAGCAAGAGTATGTAAGAGGATCTAGCTTCTCTAATTTATCAAAGATGAAATCATTGTAGTAGTAATTGTGGTGTAAAGTGCATCACTGATTTCACTTTAGAAATGCAAAATCTTATTATATTCTGATATAGCCAAAGAGAAATTTGATGAATTTACTTGGAAGACTGGAGAGATAGTACAGGGGTTTAGATGTTTTTCCTGTGCATGGTCACTACCTGTTTGATCCCCTACACCACCTGGGCCAATTATGAGCACATAATCAGGGAGTAAGCCTTCAGCATCTCAGAGTGACACCCAAAACAACAGCAAAATGAAGTTGTGCTTTTGGAGGTATAGATCTGCTCTTCAAAGCAGAAGCCTAAACTTGAAGGTATAAATTTTAGACTCTTTTGGATATAATGATAAATAAATATATGTATATATGACTTCATTTCTCTCTTTTATCACTGTATAGAAAAAAATATACACTTGAAAAACAGCAAAATAGGCTAGGGATGCAGCTGAGGCTGGAGAGTTCTTGACTTGTATGTCTCCTAGTTTGGGCCCAACAACAAATAAATAAACAAAATTAACTTTTAGATTTGTTCAAAACTACAGTAATTTTCAGAGAAGATGGATATGTAGGGTGAGAAGAATAAGTAACAAGGTCTTTTGAGTTGTGGGATTACCACTCCAAACTGGAATTTTGGTGGTGATTTAGATAAGTATTATAAACATATTGAAGAGAAAACAAAATCTTTGGCAGCCTGTAATATTGTAAATCAATAACTAAAAATATTTTCACTAGCCTGAAAAAAAACAGCAATAGAAAAGACAGAAGGGCCAGGGAAATATACACTAAAAATAAGTGTGCTATTCAAGAAATCAGGGAAAGAATCTAGTTCAAAAGAAGTTTAAAATGCTTACAAAACTAAAGTTTCCAATTTTGTTGATAAATAGATTGCGATATGACTCTCTTTAGGTATCCTATTCATGCTTAAACTGACAGATTAATCCCAAAGCACCTTATTCTCTGAGGTGTGTCAGGAAGACCCTTGGCTTCTCCTACCCATGCTATCTTGGACTTCTGCTCTTTTTGGGTCCCTCTTTTGTTTGTAAATGGAAAACAGCTCTCGCAGCATGACATACACTGCCCTGGTTACATCTAAGTATGGAGGTCAGAACTCGGATTGGATTCCTTCTCTCACTTGAGGCATGATATTCCAAGCATAGCTCTTTCAATTCCTCTTTGGGAGATCAGAATAGCATTCTCATCCTGCTTTCATAGGGCCCATATGAGGCATATGTTAATGCAGGGAGAATGGTGGAGTCAAAGAGATGTGCCCAGAGCCGGAGGTTCTTTGTCTTTTTGCTATTTCTTCGATGCTTTTGAAGGCATTCCATGCCGCTCTCTTCCTCCTGCGCAGCAGGTTTTAGGTCGCTCATCATGTTGACTTCTTGATCTAGGTACACATAACTGCTGCATTCAGAGAAGTCTGTTCCATTGAGAGTGAATGGGGCCTCTGGAACTAGTTCATTTCTCATAAACATTTCATATACATGAAATTACAATTAACAATGGGGAAAATTGAAATTCAGCTGCAAAGTAGATAGGAAGAAGATTATTTAAGTCCTCAAGTGCACCCAAATCCTTGTTTCTGGGAAAGGAGGACCTGAAAATATAATCTATTTGATGGTGATGGAAATTATTGAAGCACTGAAATAAATATCAAGAATCCCAACTAGAATTATTAAAATAGTCGTAAAAATGTAACTGAGGAGCTAAAGCAAAAATTGTAGTGCCAGTAATAGAATTTGGAATGCCAAATTGAGTACCAGTGAATTTGAAGACAAAACAAAAGTTACGAACAAAAAATGAGGAAAAGAGGAAAATTACATAAATTATGGAAGAAAAATAAGATACAAAAATGTATAATTTCTGAATTTTAGGAACAACAACAAAAAAGAATAAAGAGAAACGGAAGAACAGCTGGTGGAAGAGATAATAGCTCAGCACTTCCCCTGTTTTTGGAAAGACATTTAAGAAGTTCAAAGAGTACCAAACAAAATGGATTCAAATAGCTCCACACAAAGACACATCGCAATTAAAATATCAAGAAGCAAAAAGATACAGGATACTTAACAATGAAAGAAGCTTAAGAAATGGACAAATGTTCTATGCTAATGGACCACCTGGGATGAACCAGTGGTTCAACTGGTGTGGGGGGGGCACTTAACCACAGCAGCCCCAATAAAAAAAGGGTTACTCCCTGTGTTAGGCTTATTATAGAGAGTTGGAACAGGTGCCCGATGGGGATTGGACGAGGTGTGTGAATTACTGTCCCCCCCACTGCTCCAGCATGTCTCGACACCATAAAGTTAAAGGCATAGGGGCTACATAAAGCTGGACCATGGCTTCACGTTCCCTTCAGGGCCAATACACGGCAGCCATCTCGCACTCTGTCAGAGAAGAGGAGATATTGACCACCCCACTCAGACTATGGGACACTTTCTTTAGGACCCACTTAGAGGGCCAATACTTGGTGGAGATTATGGATATGTCTGCCTCTGTATCCAACATGCCTTTGAATTTCCCTTTTATAAATTTCGATGGGTATAACCGGCCGCTTGGCCTGTGAAATTCTGGTAGTGTACCCAACTAGATAGTTAGCAGGTAGCTTGTGGGCTTGGTTCTGTGTGGCTGTGTAACCAAAAATGAAGTTGGCAGAAGGGTTGGTACTATTTAAGCCACCAGTTCTAGGGTGTTCTGACTGACTAGATGGATCCTCAAAAAATAATAATAGTTTAGCAAGCATTCCCCCCTTTTAAAAGTCCATTTAGTTGGCACAGAGATTGACAGTATTATCTCTCCATGAGATTCAGGATCCAGAAGTCCGAAATGCACCTTAATTCCCTTAAATTTAAGCCAATCACTCCCTTGAATTAAACCCATACTACCTGGGGAGCAGGTACTTTTATCCCTGTTTTTAGCATTTTAGGATCTTGACTTGGGTATATTGTGAGAGTCAAGCAGAGAATATTGAGACTGCCATTGCCTGATGGGGTAGGCCAGAGAGTATTTATTTACTGTAATTCTGTGGATTCTGATTCAGAGGATACTGGGCAGGTGGAATGAAAGAGAGTTCCCCTGGATTCAGCTGGGCCTGGGCTAGCCCTCCACCGAGTTTCCTGCATTTGGGGAGGCATAGATGATATTTGAGCATGCGGAGCTTGTGGAACCTGGGAGGGGGTCCATGTAACATTTCCCATAAAGGGATTATTAGGATGTTGCCCTGTATTATAGTTCTAGAAGATGGGCAATCTCTACGTCATTGCCCCTTCCCTCTGCAGTTATAGCAGATTATCTGTCCAGATGAAGCCTGAGACTGACTTCGTCCCCGAATGTTTTCCTTTTCTGCACCTTGGGCATGGTCCAGGTGGGGCCCTCCAAGGGTGGAGTTGCAATTATTAGCATAGTTTCTCTGATCATTGTTTATCCTTTGAGGATTATTGTTTCTCTCCCTGAAGCTGTTCCACATTTCACCCCTATCCTGATCCTCCTGCTGTATGGGATAAGCCTCTATAGCATTCTGTGTTCCATGGGAGGCCGAAACGACATTTCTACAGGTCTTTAGCTATCCCATGAGGTCTTCCTTTCCCTTAATACTATATAGTATTGCTCTCGGCAATTTTGATTAGTGTTCTCATATGCTAAGGTTCATTTTAGGGTCTGCTGTTTTAGGGTTTTTTTGTTTTAGGGTTTGATATGCCCAAAACAGGGGTTAATATCCAGGATATATCAGGCACTAGTAGAGCTTTCCCAAGAAGAAAATAGTCAACCCCATCAAAGATGGGGAAAACAGATGAACAGAAACTTCGACAATGAAGAACTCCGAATGGCCAAAAGGCAAATGAAAAAAATGCTTATCATCATTAATCGTCAGAGAGATGCAAATCAAAACAACAATGAGATATCACCTCACACCACAGCTACTGACACATATCCAGAAGAGCAAGAACAATAAGTGCTGGCGTGGATGTGGGGGGAAAAGGGGACTCTCATCCATTGTTGGCGGGAAGTACAGCCTTTTTGGAAAATTTTATGGACATTTGTATATTCCTCCAAAGACTAGAAATTTAACTCATATTTGACCCAGCCATACAACTCCTAGGAATATACCCTAGGAAGCCAAAAACATACAGCGGAAATACCATCCCCACTTTTATTTTCATAGCAGCACTACTCACAATAGCCAGAATCTGGAAACAACCAGGGTGACTGAGAATGGATGACTGGATAAAGAAACATTGGTACATCTACACAATGGAATACTATGAAACTGTTAAGAAAAATTAAGTTATGAAATTTGCCTATAAATTTCATGGATGGACATGGAGAGGATCATGTTGAATAAAATTAGCCAGAAGGAGAGAGACAGATATAGAATGACTGCATTTATTTGCATGACATATGTATATGCATATGTATATATATGTATATATATATTATGATACCAATATTCAAGTCAGACAAAACATGAATCGGGAGTGGAATTTCAAAAGTGGAATCTACCACAAGTGTCTGAAGTTGGAGGTTGGGTGGGACAGAGAAGGGAACAGTGTGATAACAATTGCTGTGAGCGATAATACCAGCCTAGAATTGAGTATTGAATATAGGCAAAAAGATACACATGATAACTTCTAAATGTATATATCACAATCTGTAGTGTGTAAGAGAAGGAAAAGAGAAAGAAAGAGAGAAAAAGAGAAAAGAGATAAAGAACTTGCCATAGAGACAGGCTAGGTGAAAGGGAAGGAATCAGGGACATTGGTGGTAGGAAATGGGCACTGGTGAAGGGATGGATGCTGAAACAATGGATGACTGAAACCTGGACATGAAAATCTTTATAATTGTATCTCATGGTGGTATAATAAAATATTTAAAAAATTTTAAAAGACACAGTAACAATGGATCTCATTCCCAATGAATGGAGACATTACTGGTGCCCGCTAGAGCTAATTGATGAACAGGGAGGACAAGTGATACAAAACAAATGAACAGGCTAGAAGAATAAAAAGTTATTTAAAATGCTCATCCTACTTAAATAATTATATAGGTTCATTGTATTATCCACTATATGGATATTGATATGCCAAATACCAGTAACAGTTATAGGCCTCATTCCCATGACCTGATGGAATGGTTTGAGGCTCTTTATGTTCCTGGAGCAAGCAGGTACCCTTGGGCTCTTCTTCCATGAGACAGGACATATAGAGATGTTACTGGTGCCCGCTCTAGAAAATTGATGATGAAAGGGAAGACAGTGATACAGTGTATTATCCATCCAAATCCTGATTACATTCATCAAGGATTTAGAAAGATCATTAACAAATTTTATAGGAAACTGCAAAGCATCCCAAATAGCCAGTCTGAGAAATAAAAAGTTTGGAGATTTTGTATTACCTGACTTGAAACTATACTGTAAATTATAGTTATCTAATCAGCATCCGGTTTCTGTTTGTTTGTGGGTATTTTTTTTTTTTTTTGGTTTTTGGGTCACATCCAGGGATGCCCAGTGGTTACTCTGGCACTTTGCTCAGGAATTACTCCTGGCAGTGCTCACGTGACCATATGGGATGCCAGGGATAGAACCGAGGTCGGCTGAATACAAGGCAAACAAATGCACTACCCACTGTGCTATCACTCAATATAAGGTTTCTAATTCCTCCATATGATTGAAAATAGCTGTTATTTTCTGTTGAATATAATTATTTTATATTTTATAATAACCATTTTTGTAATAAAAGTGATAATTTACATGGGTTATATATGTATTTCACAGGTGATGACTGATGTTGGGCATCTTCACTTTTTAATGCTTTTTTCTTGATTATTTCATCAGAAACTTAAAAAATAATCATTTAAGTTATTGGCCCTTTTAAAATAAGATTGTTCAAAAATCTTTTATACTGCATGACTGACAATTTCAAAATATTGATATCTCTTTCAAAGATATATATGATTTTCAAATATTTGTCAAGTAACTTTAAGTATAAAAAAGGTATGTTGGCTTGAAATTCCTGCAAAGGAACAGTAAATGATTAAACATTGAAAAACATAAAGCAGACATTTTAGGAACGAATGTGTGAGCAAGGAGTTTTAATATGTCAAACTACTTTGAAAGTATTAATCCTGCTTAAAAATAGTATTAAATATGAAAGCCCTCAAAAAATATTGTTTCCATGAAAATGTTTAATCTACCCATATATTTTATTTTACTCTTTGATTTGCTAGGATTTTTGTGGCAGCACACATTATTGTAATTGAGGGATATTGGGACAGACAAGTGTTGCTGAGGGGACATATCATGTCAGCTATCAAACCCAGGAACTCAAACATAAAAGTGTGCTCTTCCATTTGAGCCACATTTTTAATAATAATCTACTAAATGTCAAGTCAGCACAAATATACTCAACTAGTTTGTATGATAAAACAAATATAAAAATTGCAATAAAAGATAAAACTATGTTATTTCAAAGCAAAAATGATGTAAAGCCAAACAACTGTAAGAGAGGGATAAGAAAGATAATTGTATATTACATTATTTTTAACATAGCAAAATGATATAAACTTAAAGGGACAAATCATGTCTAAAAGACCATAATTAAATTGGTGACAAAAGCAATTAATTAGAAAGTTAATTTGTTTATTGTAGTACTATTTATTAATATATTAATATTCATGACAAGAAAGCGAAGTTTAATCCCCAATGTTTTCTTTGGGTCTGCTGGACACGTAATATATGTGGTACTGACATTGGTCCCTTCAATCTCTAACACCAGGGACTGGATGTCATTATCAGTGACTGGATGTCATTATCAGATGGGCTGGACATGTAATGCGATTTGGAGACAACCGCTGGACTAGAGTCATTACCGACTAGATCCCACGGGATGTCAAAAGATCATGTGGCCACCCACCTACAAGATGGTCAGACTTCCTTGTTAAGACCCTGAAGGAACGGTTTGAGGCTCTTCATATTCCTGAATCAACCAGATGCCATTGGGCTACATTGGCACGTGATAGGGTCCAATGGAAATGTTACTGGTGCCCGCTTGAGCAAATCGATGAATAACAGGATTCAAGTGATCAAGTGATCAAGTGATCAAGTGATTAATATTCATACATACTTACTTAGATGGATGATCAAAGTCTTTGTTGATAGTATAAATGCAGAAATTGTAAGAAAACAAAAAGAGAAGGCAAAAGTTAGATGAGATAACCTATATGATGGCATTTGGCGTGTAAGTTAATTTAGTCAAGAGGAGGAAATAATTCAGGTTGATTAAAGAATATTGATGTTTCTGAATTAGGAAGAAAAGCAGAAGATAATTAAAAGGAAAAGTGAATATTTCTGTTTCATATGTTGTTAATTTAGCTGGATTATCACCTAGACTACTGGCTATGTGATTTCTAATTCTGAGTACCTCATAATAAGGGTTTATTGTTCTTGTAAGGATAAATTCACTTGATCACCTGATCAATTGATCATTTGACATCCCATTATTCATTGCTTTGATCAAGCGGGCGGCAGTAACATTTCCATTTGACCCTATCATGTGCCAGTGTAGCCCAATGGCATCTGGTTGCTTAAGGAATATGAAGAGCCTCAAACCGTTTGTTCAGGGTCTTGATGAAGAAGTCTGACCAGATATCTTGTAGGTGGGCGGCCACGTGATCTTTGACATCCTGTGGGATATAGTCGGTAATGGCTCCAAATCATCCAGCAGTCGTCTCCAGATCGCATTACATGTCCAGCCCATCTGATTTACGATGCCTTGGCAAACGAGACAGCATCCCTGACTCTGGAACAGTGACAGAAGTTGGAACTCCGGATTCCTTCTCTCACTTGTGTGAGGCATGATATTCCAAGCATAGCTCTTTCAATTCCTCTTTTGGGAGACCCAAATAGCGTTCTCATCCTGCTTTCATAGGGCCCAGGTCTCTGAGGCGATGTTAATTCAGGGAGAATAGTGGAGTCAAAGAAATGTGCCCGGAACCAGAGGTTCTTTGTCTTTCTCACTATTTCTTCAATGCTTTTGAAGGCATTCCATGCTGCTCTCTTCCTCCTGCGCAGCTCAGGTTTTAGGACGTTCATCTTGTTGACTTCTAGACCTAGGTACATATAACTGCTGCATTCAGAGATATTTGATCCATTGAGAGTAAATGGGGCCTCTGGAACTATTTCATTTTTCATGAACATAGTTTTGTTCATATTCAGCTGTAGACCTATCTTTCCACATTCTCAGTCAAAGTCAGCCAGCATTTGTGCTGCTTGGCTAATATTTGGTGTTATTAGAACAGTATCATCAGCAAAGCGGAGGTGGTGTAGTTGCAGACCATCTATCTTCACTTCTATTCCTTCACATGATGTTTTCAAAGGTGATGCTGAAGAGTTTTGGTGAAATGGTTATCACCCTGCCTAACCCTCTTTTGACATCGGTGATCACTTCTTTGTAGAATGGTGAGATCCTGGTGGTGAATCCGTAATACCGCTCACGAAGGATCTTGAAAGGTAAATTCAAAGACCTAAATGTTGTTCACCATTTCTTTTATGTACCATGGCATAGTCTGGCAAGCTACCCATGTCATATTTGATATGCCAAAAGCCAGTAACAATTATAGACCTCATTACCATGACCTGAAGGAATGGTTTGAGGCTCTTCATGTTCCTGGAGTGAGCAGATGCCCTTGGCTGCACTAGCTTGTGACAGGACGTATGGAGATGTTACTGGTTCCAGCTTGAGAAAATCAATGAATGGGCAGACAAGTGACAAATGAAGTGATATGTTATGAGAATAAACAATGTACAAAAGTGTCTGGAAAATTGATGCACTATAGGAAACCCAGAACAAAATTAGTGCATTGTAGTTGTATATAGAGTTAACAGATACCAGGATGGTAAAGGAAAGCTATTGGGTAGAACTGAGTCTTGATCTTCTATTTCTGAAAACAAATAAACAAAAACTATCAGAAAGCCGAAGCTCTCAGGGCACTTAACTTTGTCTAAAAATAAATATATATGCCCTATTTTTAACAGCTAAATATATAGCATATTTCAAAGGAGAGATATAATATAAAGAAATAATTTTAGATTATAATAATACAATCTGAGGCCAGAGCGGTAGCCCAGCGGGCAGGGCATTTGCCTTTGCACGCCGCCGACCTGTGCCGGCCTGGATTCAATCCCTGGCATCCCATATGGTCCCCTGAGCACTGCCAGGAGTAGTTCCTGAGTGTGGAGCCAGGAGAAACCCCTAATCATTTCTGGGTTGACCCCAAAAAAGCAAAAAAAAAAATACATTTAAACAAACTGATTATATGGTGTAAAATAAACTTAGAATGATAGAAAACATGAGAGAAATATACAAAATAAAAGCTTATAGGACTTCAGGAATTGATCCATTTCTTCTAGATTCTCATGTTTCCACGGCATACAGGCTCTCAAAGTAATCTCTGATGATCTTTTGGATTTCTGTGGTTTCTGTTGTGATGTCACCCTTTTTATTTCTGATTCTGTTTATTTGGGTTCTCTCTTTCCCTGTCCTTACAAGTCTTGCCAATGGTTTGTCAATCTTGTTTATTTTTTCAAAAAACCAGCTCTTGGTTTCATTAATCTTTTGGATTGTTTTTTTTGGTTTCCAACTCATTGATTTCCTCTCTAAGTTTTATTATTTCCTTTTTTCTGCCTGGGTTGGGCTCCTTTTGTTGGTCTTTCTCTAATGTCTTCAGCTGTGTAGTCAGGTTATTTATGTGGGCCCTTTCTTGTTTCCTGATGAATGCTTGCAGAGCTATAAATTTCCCTCTTAACACGGCTTTTGCCGTGTCCCACAAGTTCTTATAGTTGGTGTCTTCATTTTCATTTGTTTCCAGAAATCTTTGGATTTTCTGTTTGATTTCTTCTATGACCCATTTGTTGTTCAGGAGTGAGCTGTTCAGTTTCCAGGTGTTTGGTTTGACTCCCTGTTTCTGTGTACGGTTAACTTCCATTTTCAGTGCATCATGGTCTGAAAAGATAGCTGACACAATTTCTATCTTTTTATTTTATTGAGGTATGCTTTGTGGCTTAGCATGTGGTCTATCTTGGAGAATGTTCCATGCAAACAATTCCTCCAAAAAAGGCTGGTGTGGCCATATTAGTATCAGATAATATAGACTTCAGGCTGAAAAAGGTTAGAAGGGACAACGAAGGCCATTTCTTATTACTTAAGGGGTATGTACACCAGGAAGAAATTACACTACTAAACATATATGCACCCAACGAGGGGCCAGCAAAATACATAAAACAACTGCTAAGAGACCTCAAAGAAGACATTAACAGTAGCACAATAATAGTTGGAGACTTCCAACACTGCTCTATCAACGATGGATAGATCAACAAGACTGAAACTCACCAAGGAAATATTGGCTCTGAAGGGAAGAAATGGAAGAAAGAGAGCTAGTAGATATATACAGGGCTTTTCATGCCAAAAAAGCTGAATACACATTTTTCTCTAGTGCACATGGAACATTCTCCATGATAGACCACATGCTAAGCCACAAAGCATACCTCAATACAATAAAAAAGATAGAAATTGCAGCCATACCACTCCTGGGAATCTACTCTGGGAAACCAAAAATACGCAGCGGAAACACCATCCCTACTTTTATGTTCATAGCAGCATTATTCACAATAGCCAGAATCTGGAAGCAACCCGAAGTACCCGAAAATAGATGACTGGATAAAAAGCTTTGGTACATCTACACAATGGAATACTATGCAGCTGTTAGGAAAAATGAAGTTATAAAATTTGCCTACAAATGGATGGACATGGAGAAGATTATGTTGAGCGAAATTAGCCAGAAGGAGAGAGACAGTTACAGAATGACTGCATTTATCTGCATAACATAAATATATAGGTACATATTATGATACCAATATCCAAGGTCAAGTGAAACATACTTCAGGAGGTCCTGTCAAAGGTGGAAATTATCACAAACGTGTAGGTTTCAGAGGCTAGGTAAGACAGAAAATGGAACAGTGTGCTAACAATTGTGAGGGTACTAATGCCAACCTAGTACTGAGCATTAAATAGAGGCAAAAGGATACACATGACAACCCTTTAATGTATGTTCTGTAATCCATAGGCTGGAGAGGAAGGAAAAGAGAAAGATAGAGAAATGGAAAGAAATAAAGAACCTGCCATGGAGGAGGGCTGGGGGTGGGGAGGGAACCGGGGGACGTTGGTGGTGGGAGATGGGCACTGGTGGCGGGATGGGTGCTGCTACACTGTATGACCAAAACCCAAATATGAACTTTTTTAATTGTATATCTTTGTAATTGTAAAAATAAAAAAATTAAAAAAAAAAGCTTATATTAGTATCTATTCAAAGTGAAGCTCACATGCTTATTTTAAGCAGAAATATGTAAATATAGTTAGCAAAATATATTGAGGCAAGACTGGAAAGAACAATGAATTAACTTCTTCCGGTGTTTTTATTAGTCAGGAAAAGGGAATTCAGACTTCCTACTTTTTTCGAGCTACTATGGATATAAACAAATTTAAAGAAGTCAAGAAGCTCTTTTATAAGACTAGGATAAAAATAATTTTCAGAAAAGAAGAATAATTAAAGACATTTAAAAATTACAGTACAGTAAAGTAATGATTGCCTGTTTTCCATAACAATTGAGAGCTAAAAAGAAAAAAATAGACTTACATTTTAGACAAAGGGATAAGAATTTTATGTAAGTTAAAACTTTATACTTGAAATAAGTTTTGAAACTGGTTAGATATCTTTTTATGAAAAATTAATATATAAGTAAAGCTTCATTTCTGTTTTCAGCAATGCCAAAATTACATAAGACTGTACTTTGTGCGTTTTCTTTCTGTCAGTTTCTTAATATTACAGTTCAAATATAATGAATGTACACCTAGGAAGTTATCAATTTATCTATATAAAATTTAAACATGAGAAGAAATGCATCTCCTAATTGTATTAGAAGAATTAGGTTAAGTATAGAGAAGAACTTCCTGCTTTAGCGGTACATCAATTATGAAATGAAATATCCTGGGAGAAGGTTATAACAAGCAACCTAGGGAGATGAGGTAGAGCTGGACAATATTGATTAAGAACTTCAGTGATGAGCTTGTTGACCAAATGCCAAATGTTTCAGAGAGTCTGGTTTTCAAACCTTTGGGATGAAGAAAAAGAGCTAGGTCTTGTGGCAATCGTCATGAGGACAGACTTTGGTGGTGTTTCATAGATTTTTCTAGGCCATGCTAGATTAATTTGAACCATCTAAAACTAATGTCATTGTATCCGTTTTCACAAATCTTCTTTAAAACCAGGAAGACTTGTAAGATATTAGTATGGAATGAAAACTCTTCAGCCTTAATCAAACTAGAGCAATGATAAAAAAAATAGATGTGTTTGTGCGACTTTATGTACATTATCAGATATAATTATTTTAAGAAGGCTGATGTGGAAAATGAAAAGGATATTATTTTGATTCATATTATACTGAAAAAGATATTTAAACTCTGTACACAAGAACTTTACCTTATTTCTGCTAGTAAGAAATAAGTAAGGGAAAGTAGGCCAGGCTTATTTTAGAGACCATATTCTTCTTTTTTGTTTGTTTGTTTTTAAATTTAAATTGAATTTTTATTTTTTTTTCGTTTTTATTATACCACTGTGAGATATAAAATTGCAAATGTTTTCATAATTAATTCTCGGTAATACAGTGTTCCAGCACCCATCCCTCTACCAGTGCCCCTTCCCATCACCAATGTCCCACATTCCCTCACACCCATCCCCAGCCTGCCTCTATAGCAGACACCTTTTCTCTTCCTCTCTTTCTCTCTCTTTGTCTCTCGCTCTCTTTTTCTGTGTATCTCTCTCTTGCACATTATGGCTTACCCTACAGACGTTTAGGGTTTATCATGTAAGAGAGATCATATTCTTAATCATAATTTTATACACAGATTTAATTTCATTCAAAAATGCTATCAATTTCAGTAAGTATAGATTAAAATACACTTAACATTTAGACTGCTAATTTGTTTATTGAATATTTATTATAAAGTTATGAGACTTGGAAAAATGTGCTTTCTCATTTATGAATAATTACATGTAGTTACTGTTAACATGTCATCTTAGTTATGCTAATTTTATATTTTAATTCTTATTAAAATTCATCCATTATTTGCTAGAGTTAAAAGATTAGCCATTCCCCGTATGCATGTGAAAATGGAATAATCTTTGTTTTTGAAATATTTTAAGAAACTGCTCTGGAGGGAAAACAAATTTCAATCATCTACTGAAAAGGTTTACTTTTCAGTAGCATATTTTTGTGCTTTATTTTTCATCCAAGTAAAATATGATTATGTCTGATCACATTTATTTGGATATATACAAATAAAGAATAGTTCACAATCACTAGGTATTATTTTTCTAATGTTTAACAATAGCTAGAATTAATTGAAATCCTTCAGGGTATGAGGCTGGAAGTGTGTCCTGTTCATGATATAGTAGAAAATAATTAAATCTGTAGTAAAGAGAAACTTCCAATTATTCTTTATAGGAAAATGATTCTGAAAGAAGCTTTTAAGGAAATGGAAAAAGCAGATCACAGGCAAATTGTAATACATTGCACAGTATTAACAAGTATATTTTATATTTGTGCATGGAATGATATTATCTCTCTTAGAGTTGGGATACAATTTATGTAACATATTGGTGAAAGTTCTACAAAAAATGAAATAAAAATAACATAGAGGATTTTTTTGTGATATGTATACAGTTCTAGGCAGGTTCTAGCCATGGTCCATCATCCCAGTGAGCCTAGCGAGAAGTAAGAGGAACCTCCTCACAATGAGGTCAGTTATTCTCAACATCCAGACTCCACAGCTCCTCATAGTTTTCTACCTAAGGGAAAAGCCAATCTCTCCTCATTGAGGTTCATCAGTAAATGCAGGGGATGAGAGCCTACTACTGAAAGAGTACCACCTACCCAGCAGAGCCGGGTTGCATTTGATATGCCAAAAACCAGTAACAATTATAGACCTTATTCCCATGACCTGAAGGAATGGTTCAAGAGGCTCTTCTTGTTTCTGGAGCAAGCAGATGCCCTTGGGCTACACTTGGTATGGAGATGTTACTGGTGCCAGCTTGAGCAAATCGATGAACAATGAGAAGGCAAGTGATGCAAGCAAATGTGAAATAATGTTTCTATGTCCTACTCATAAATATCCAATAAAACATGAATTTTAATAGTAGAAATTCTTAGTGTAAAATAATAAATCAGGTTTATATATAAACCTGAAATTTAAATTTATATGAACATATTTTTTAGATTTTATTGGGATATAATGACATATAACACTGTAAACATTTAAGGTACATAACATAATGACTTACTACATTGTGAAATGATTATAACAAAAATCTAGCTAAGAGTAGAAATATATTTTTAGTTTCAGAGTTATTTGAAAATATATTAATAAATCTATTAAATTAATGTGCTGTGTACTATACCATATGAACAATACTACATAAGATTTTATATGTCTAAGATGATTGACAACATAATAGAATTGAACTTTGATAACAGTAAATTTTTTTGAAAAAGTCTAATTTTAATATGTGTATGTGAAAACTCCATGACTTTTCTTAGTATTTATAATTTAATACAAATATAATTTGATACAAATATTATTTGTATTAAATTATAAATACACATACTACTTTCAAAGTATAAAGTGATAAAATATATTCATGAAGTCTAGATTTGGAAGGTTTCAATTTTATATGTAAGGAGAATTAGATTTTCAGACAGGTTAAATAACTGGAAAAATTCTCAAAGTCTGGCTTGTACTCACATCTTTGAAGCTATGTTTCAATTTAGCACTTCTAATCTTTAAATTCTATTGTGTGCACTAAACCAACATACTTCTAGTTGTTAACGGCTTCTATGTATGTACCCATATTGGACACTTCAGTACATAATGGAGAAAAGTTTTTTAACTTCATGTTTGAAGATGTTCATACTCATTCTGTGATGCTGCTTTAAATGTTTCCCTGAATCATTATTGAATTTCAATTATCTTGTAGAAAAACTGTTGCCCCCAGGTTTTTGTTATAATACTGCAATTATAATTTACACGGTGCTTCTAGTGATTGACAAGAAAACTGCAGAGTTATTCACGTGCTGATTTCAGGTCTCATGAGTAAGCTATTAAATATAAAACGAGAATTTTAAGTGAATTGATTTTACATAGAGATTTAGTCCAAAAGGACTTCTGTATTCAAAAATCAAGATCAATAGTTCTAAGCAAAGCTGCATTGAATCATGTCACCATTTCAATTTTATAATAGTTCTAATGTAAGATAAATAATAAACTTGCTTCAGAATGTTTCTTGTTGGTTATCCCAATTCCAATAACAATCAGTGCATATTTCATTATACATGTTGTTGCTGATACCGGAATCATAAGTAGTATTTACAGTGGAGCAGGCATATAATATGAATGTAAACCAAAGACTGCCTGCATCAAGCATGCTCTCTGAGAAGTTTTGTCAACTAAGTTAACCAAAACTCTGATAATATCTGATATGCTATGATCATTATAATCTGAATATGTCATATGAAAGGACAAAATGAAGAAAGAATTTCTGTTATTTTTTTGGGAATAGGAAACAGTATTTTTGTTAGCTCTACGCTATAGAATTAAATTATAAATAATAATGATATAATAAATGTGTGGTGTATAGTATAATTAAAGAAAAAAGAGTAGTGAGAAATTTAGAATTTATTACGATAATTATGAATTTAAATATACATTTAAATATTTTATCAGCAACAAATATTTGGAGAAAAATGATTTTACAACTTAGACTGAGAAAATTAGCAAAAGTCGAGTATTCTCTGCGAGTCAGAGATACATATTACATGAATAATAACACGAATAATACATAGATATTTATATGCTATGTGACATGCTATAACACAAAATACATATGCTAAACAAATAACACTTGGGCTAGGGATGCAGTTCAACTGTTCCTCACATGTGTGAAATTCTGTATTTTATCCCTTAAATCAACCCAAAACATGAAAATAAAAAATCAAAGGAAAGAATCCAACAATTTCTAAAATGACATTTTTTATTTTTTTTCTGATTCTTGCAGTAATCAGGGGTCTATGCATAGCTTAAACTTGGGGGCGGGCGATAGCCCAGCGGGTAGGGCGTTTGCCTTGCAGCGGCCGGCCCATGTCGGCCAGGTTCGATCCCGGCATCCCATATGGTCCCCGAGCACCGCCAGGAGTGATTCCTGAGTGCAGAGCCAGGAGTAACCCCTGAGCATCGCGGGTGTGACCCAAAAAGCAAAAAAAAAAAAAAACTTGGGGCATCACATTTGTTACTTATTTAACCTATCACTTCAGTTCTCTCTCCAGCCAAGGTAAGTATTTTTTGGTATACTATTGGTATACTATTATGATTGGACAACAAAACGCCAAAGAAGTGGGATAACTGGTTCAAAGTTAGACAGAAAGTAGCAGGAGTAGATTCCAAACCCTGATTTCTCTATCTTCAAACTATGACATATTTGGCTGAGTGTCATTACAAATTCAGATGAATACTGAAGATATACTCAAGTACATAATAACAAATATGTCTCTGTCTATTCATTTGGCAAACTCATAGTCTCCTGGAATCTTTTGGGTAAAGAAAAAAAAGCTGTTCATTTTTTAAATCTTGGCAGGTGCTTATGTCTGGGTCTGAGTGCATTTCATTATATTTTACTGTCACATAAAAGCTCTTTTTGAAAACTGTAATTTGCACATATTTTTTGGAAATTAATTTAATAAGATATTCACTGAAAACAAAGATTAATTACTCCTCTTTTGTCAGCCAACATAATCTAGCAGTAGCTGTGGATTTCTTTTTTGAAACAGTTGTTACTAGACACAAATTATGATGCATGTTGGGGAGCAGATGATTCCCAAAATCATATTAACCATTTTATAATTAATGAGATAAATAAAAAAATTAATAAACATGTAGACGTATATAAAAGTAGGAAATCTAAGGCTGAAAACTAATAATTACCAGTTAGGTTTTGTTTGGGCGCTACACTCAATAGTGCTTATGACATACTCCTGGATCTGCATTCAGGGATCACTCCTAAGTATTTAATATTTTTAATTTTATATCCTTGGTATTTTAATAACCTAAATATTTAGTATTTTTTGTGGTCTTATTTTTTGGAAAGATATAGTTACCTCTCAATTTTAAAAAGTAGCTTGAAATAGAAATTTAAATGCATCAACTGTGCTGAAATTTTGTTTGAAAAGTATTTTAAGGGTATTTTAGTGAAACTATTTATATATAATCCCTAATCATATATCTGTAAAAAAAATTTCTTCCCTCTGGCTCTTAATTCTTATCAACATAATAATTCAACTGTTGATTGACTTTTACTCTGTATAGACCTTAATTAAGTGTCTTAGAAAATATGTTAATAAAGGAAGACAAAAAAAAACCACACCTTCCATTATGACACTTAAATATTATTTTTCTTTAATTTCTGCAACTAATTCTCTTCCCATAAACACTCAAAAAGATTGCAGTCTTCTCAGGTTTTATTAGCTTTTCTTCCCTTTCTGTACTTTTCACTCTATAATATCATTCTTGGCTTTAGCAATCTCCTATATCACTCTGAAATATGTATCCTCCTATCTTTGATGTCTCTCTTGCTTTCTGATCATATGTGTTCAAGTATTTACACAAGTCCATCATGATGTTGCTTCACTGATAGCATGTCCTGAATTAGTGTGCTATTGCCCTGTATTTCTGTCTCAGTGGAAACTTGTCTTTCCTAGGTGATTCTTTCCTTTCCAATGAATATGATTACTAATACATTTTCCTGTTTAAATGTCTATAGACAAAGTAATTATTAGCTTAAAATTCTAGATTGAGCCAGTCATTTTTATCACAACTTGGCTAATAATTACTTAGTTTAGTAATATTGGCAACCAACAACCTATTGATCTGCTAACTTCCTCATCTATAACTTGGCTTTTAAGGGTGTTGGAAAGACTGGCATCGGTAATATAGTCAAGGGGACAGCCTCTATTTTTAAATTTGAAAATAACTTCAAGTACCAAGTTTACTTTTCATATACTTACAATAGTACTACTTAGTAATTCTAAGTGTTTGACAAGGATTGGGACATTACAATGCCTTTGTGGGATATCCTCTGGTTAGGTTGGACACTTGCCTTGGACACAGCTAACCCAGGTTTAGTCCTTGTCACCCCACAGCGTTCCTCTTCAGGCCCTGCTGAAAGTGATCCCCGACACACAGCCAGGAGTGAGCCCTGAGCACAGCCAGAGGTGGCCCAGAATCACCACCAGCTCCCTTCACCAAAAAAAGTTAATCTTTCCCCTGTGTTTTCTCCTAAAAGATAATGTTTTATCTTTTTTTTTTTTACAAAAGTGTCTCTTCTTTTTTATTTTTATTATACAACTGTGAGATAAACAATTACAAAACTGTTCATGATTGGGATTCAGTCAGTATATCTCCTTTCTGTAGCCTTCCTCTTACTCCTGTTTTATTTATTTATTTTTGAGTCACACCTGACTCTTTTTTTATTTATTTTTTTTTTGCTTTTTGAATCACACCTGGCAATGCTCAGGGGTTACTCCTGGCTCTGTACTCAGGAATTACTCCTGGTGGTGCTCACGGGACCATACGGAATGCTGGGGATCGAACCCGGGTGGCTGCATGCAAGGCAAACTCCCTACCTGCTGGACTATTGCTCCGGCCCCTAATGTTTTTTTTGTTTTTTTGCGTTTTTGCGTCACACCCGGCAATGCTCAGGGGTTTCTTCTGGCTCTGCACTCAGGAATAACTCCTGGCAGTGCCCGGGGAACTATATTGGATGCCAGGAATCGAACCCAAGCTGGCATGGGCCGGCCACATGCAAGCCAAACGCCCTACCCGCTGGACCATCGCTCTGTCCCACTGGCCCCTAATCTTTTACCTCTTACATTTAGTTCTTTGGTCTGTTCATTTTTGATTTAGTTTTTTTTTCTTTCTATGATTGGAGTTGGAGTTGTATGCCACCCGCACAGCAAGACTGGCAAGCTACCCATGTTGTATTTGATATGCTAAATACCAGTAACATGGTTTGAGGCTCTTTATGTTCCTGGAGCAAGCAGATGCCCTTGGGCTCTACTAGCATGAGACAGGACATATGGAGTTGTTAATGGTGCCCACTCGAGCAAATCGATGATGAACGGGAAGATAGTGATAGTGATAGTGATGAGTGGGTCTGAATACTCATGTTCCTAATTGCCTCCTAAATTAATTTCAACCAGAGCAACTTTAATGCCACAAAATTCAAGCTTTTTTTTTAAAAATTTGAGTGGAATGGACTCTATGGTTGGTTACAATTTTTAAAACCAATAGTGTGCTCCCAAGGAGCTTATGTTTTTCTATTCAAATGTGATTATTTGAAGGGTTCCCAAGAACTTTCTAAGTATCATTTAATTTTAATTAGCTCAATTCTTTAAGTGTGTATGTTTAATTCAGAATTCATATCCTGAAGGGTGAACTATTCTGTGCCACTTTGGCAAAGTGTAGATATGCCATGGAATCTAAGGTGGAATGGCATTGCTGGCTCTCCTGGATGCTGCTTTAGGTAGATCAAATTAGAACTACAGCATTAATCCAAAGGAATTTCTTATGGTCTTTATGCATCATTCACGTTTACAAAGTGACTAGTTTCCTAACTACAAAGCACACTTTAGAGATAAACAAACAAACAGACCACAAATGATACCATGATAAGCATGTCTATATATCTCCTACTATCACTATCACTATCCTCCGGTTAATCATCTATTTGCTAGAGCGGGCACCAGTAATATCTCCATATGTCCTGTCTCATGCTAGTAGAACCCAAAGGCATCTTCTTGATCCAGGAACATAGAGAGCCTCAAACCATTATATTAGGTCACTGGAATGACCTAATATAAATGTTACTGATATTTGGCATATCAAATACTACACGAGCAGCTTGCCAGGCTTGCTGTGCGGGTGACATACTGTTGTAGTCACCTCTAAATAAAGCATTTATAGATGAACCGCGGCGCCGCTTAGTGGCCGCGTGACCAGACTGTGATAATCTGGTCTGCTGGGTGGAGTTGTGACGAGAGGGAAGTCGGATGTGGAAAATGGCGGGCCCCATGCAGTAGTGGAGGGTGGTCTGGCTTGTTGTGAGGCTCTGCTGAGGTGGCAGGCCAGGGCTAGAACCGCCATGCCTCCTGGGTGCCTCACGAGCAGCTGGGCACAGGGAGAACAAGGAGCAGCTCTGCCCCATGTCTGAGAGTCTCTGGTTCAGCATACTTGGGCCAGATTGAAAAGAAACTGCTGCAGGGTGGGTGTGGATGATCCGGGCTGTGATAGTCTGGTCTCCTACGTATGTTAAAAAAATGAGATCAGAAATCAAATTTTAAGGGGCCGGGGTTATAATTCTGAGGGCAGGGTGTTTGCCTTGCACACAGTCCACCCAGGTTCAATACCCAGCATTCCATATGGTTCCCAAGCACCGCCAGAAGTAATTACTGAGAGCAGAGCCAGAAGTAACTTCTGAGCATTCTTAGATGTGACCCAAAAAGCAAAAAAAAAAATAAAAATAAAAATAAAAAATAAATCAAGTTTTAATAGGATGTACCAATTTGTTTTCCAGAATGAATGTGTCAACAGTCCCTGTCTGGAAATTGTAGAATAATCTCAAATATCATATGCTTGCAAGACACAAACCAAATAATCTTGGAACTCACCAAGCCATTAGGTCTATATCCTATTCTATGTAAACGATTCTATTAAAAGGAATTGAGTTACCTATATGCCTGCTGGTGGCAAAAACAACTTTGATTTACAACAGAAACGCACAAGTGATTAAAGCTCCCAAATCATATCTCATTGCATGAACCTTCTTCATTCAGAAGTTTTTAAGTTCTAAATGTCAAAATTAAATTACTTTGTTCACAAGAGAAGAGTTAAATATTCTAAAGAACATAGATCCGATTAGCACAAAACATTGGGGCTTGGAATTTCCTGAAGACTTTTCTGCCTGCAGTGCTTGTTACTTTCTATTTTTCAGTAAAATTCGTATAAATATCAGGTATTTTTTTTTCACTTAGGATAAAAACTTGGTTGACGTAGTGAGATTTTTTTTTCCAAAAATTTTTTGCCACCTTGGGGCTGGAGGGATAGTCCAACGGGCAGGGCGTTTGCCTTACACGCGGCCGGCCCATGCCGCCCAGGTTCGATCCTCGGCATCCCATATTGTCCCCAGAGCACTGCGTACGAGTGATTCCTGAGTACAGAGCCAGGAGAAACCCCTGAGCATGGCTGGGTGTGACCCAAAAGAGCAAAAAAAAGGAAAAAAAATTGACACCTGAGTTTTACAGGTCACTCAGTTTCATCTGGAAAACCCCTGTTGGTATCCCAGAAAATCCTGGCAAGATCAGTGCTCATGTATGAATTATTCAGTTTAGATCAAAGTCACTATCACTATCACTATCTTCCCGTTCATCATCTATTTGCTCTAACGGGCACCAATAACATCTCCATATGTCCTGTCTCATGCTAGTAGAGCCCAAGGGCATCTGCTTGCTTTAAGAACATAAAGAGCCTCAAACCATTATATTAGGTCATGGGAATATAACCAGATACTCTTAGATCAAAGTAGCTAGTTATTTACAAACAGATACTCTTAGATCAAAGTAGCTAGTTATTTACATACAGACATGCTAATTGTGAGGGACTGTGGGAATTAGACCCTTAACAAAAAACTCCAAGCTTGGGATATGCCCCTAGGTAAAATAATTTAGATCTTTGACTGCATTGGATTTGTACATATATACTCTGGGCAAAATAATATAGCAGGAGAGAATAGAATAAATGACAAAGATCTGAAAAAATTTACCAGGGAAGAATAGAATAAGGTTTGTAGGATCTTTCAGGGACTACAAGAGCAACAATGAATAGGAAACTGTCAGAACTTTATGTTTTAAGGTTGTCTTCTGATAGTTTCATAAAGTACTTCAGCCTCTGATCTTTTACCTACTGTATGTGGATGCTCTTAATGCCTCCTCTCCATCAACAAAGTCGTCTCTCTTGGGAGCCTAGGGGAGTAATTTTGTATTAAATAAGTGGCCAGGCTATTAGACTTATACAGTCCATTTATGTTTGTCAGTTTTAGTCCCTGCAACTTTCTCAGGTACCAATCAGATTGGCTTTAGACAATGGGATCTTATGAAAATGGGTGAAAATGAAAGAAGCCTCAATTTCTTTTCCTCTTGACCTAATATATACCTTATCCACAAGGTCCTGTCTTACATTTTAAACATTGCCAAAATTCCCCAAGACCACACAATTATGTGGCAGAAAAAGTTTAGGCATCAGGGGACTAAGATATGGGTAATGTCTAGGGAAAGTAACCTGAAAGATAGCTCAAAAGCCTGAAACCGCCAGAGCACTCTGCACCATCCTTGCTTTCTCTGTATCATTCTTGTCAATCTGTAACAAATGCAAGGAATGAAATTTTCATTTTAAAAAGTGCACAAAAATCCTTACCTTTAACTTACTATAGTAAGTTAAAGGTAAGGGATTTTGCTTAGACTAAGTTCCTTACCTGGGGAATTCCTTGTCTGTTTTTTTTTTTTTTTTTTCCAATAAACTTTTCTACTCTCTTTCATCTGAGCACATTAATTACTCAATATTTCATTCTGAAAATATTGAGAAACCTGGGAATTATGGACAAACAGAGAGACCTGATGTCTTCTTTCCTGGATCAAAGGTGTCCTAGGAGTAGGTATAGGCAGATTTCTTCACTTAGGCGGTAATGCTGTAATGTGAGGATTATATGTGTCTCATGCCCTCTCATTGCTGGAAAACACTCTCTAGGTGTTAATCACATCAGAACAACAATTAAGTCCATATAATTTTCTTGTTATATGTCCCTTTTTCATGCAACACAACTATGGAGTTCAGAAGGAAATTTTTTTTGAGTCTCTCCTAACACAAACGTGCCTGAGTAAAGACAGTCAGAAAAAGGGCCTATGCTCCTTTTGACCTTGATGCTGCACATAGTATTGTAATAAAGAGCTCTGTGGAAGCCATTTCTTATCCATGAGAGTTCCAAAGGTGTTAATACAATAACTCCAGATGTCAGAAATTATTTTCTTTAGAATGTCCTAAGAGTATCTATTTTTTTAATCAACAGATAAACTTTAAACTCAGTAAATCTCATTAATGCTGATGTAAGGTGTACTAATCCTTAAGACAGATTTGGGAGGGAAGGTGATTAGGAGGGTAAGCAGCACCAACCATCAATGACTACACTGCTTCAGTCTCTTCCTAGTTTAGCAGCACAGTTGTATGAAATAATTCTCTGCTTTTCTGTATGTCTCTCTATTTTTTTCTCTCTCTCTGACTCCTTAAAATAACCTCCTGTGGCCAATTGTGGGTTGAAGATAATTAGCCTTTAATTATCACCAGTTACATTTCACCTGTTCCACTTGCAAATTCCCCAGAACTTCTAGTTTTCCAATTAGTGTACTCATCCTACAACAAGTAACTGTGGGAAAACAGCATTTTCCTTTGGGAACTAACCCTTTCTCACTAACTTTTCAAGTTATATTTTAGCTAGCATAAGAACGCACTTGAGAAAATTTGCAGTTTTTTTTCAGTATTTCTCTGCAGAATTTGAATGAAATGTTTACTCTCACTGCAGCATCTGAATCCAGGTAGGCATTGGGAACATCATCTCTAGTGAGATCTGAATAATGAATATTACCCGAGAGAAGAACAGAAAAATTCAAATCTACTCAAATAGGCAAAAAAAGTATTTGCAATTTAAAGAGATGTATTCTTTTTTTCCCCTTTTTTGTTGATATGAATAAAAGTCAAATGCAAAACATTGGTACTGAAAAATAATGCTGATTTAGAATATTTTACAAATCTTCTATCATGGGACTGAATCTTTATGTCATTTGAGAAAAAGATAGCAAGGGCCTTCAGCTCATACTAAGCAACATGACTATAGAATATACTGGGAAATAGTAAAATAAGAAAATAAGTTTTTTAAAATTCCATAGAGTTAAAAAGAACTTAGTAACATAAACTGGAAAATGTAAAAAAAATGTATTATTCCATGAAAACACTGCAAAAGATAAAAAGGATAATACACTTCAGAGACTTTTGATATTCTATTTATTTATTTATTTATTTATTTATTTATTTATTGCTTTTTGGGGTCACACCTGGCAATGCTCAGGGATTTCTCCTGGTTCTGCACTCAGGAATTACTCCTGGCGGTGCTCGAGGGACTATATGGGATGCCGGGGATCGAACCCAGGCCAGCACAAGTCAGGTGCGTGCAAGGCAAATGCCCTACCCGATGGGCTATCTCTGGCCCCCTGATATTCTAAATCTTCCTGTGTTATCATTCCTCCACTTTGCACACTTTAATTCCTAATTTATGAGCAATGAATGATATTAAAGGAGGAAGAAATAAATGTAATAAATAAAATAATTACAGAAGAAAAAATTTAATCTCTTTTTAGTGTACCTGAATATTTCTTGTAATTAATTTCAAATGGAAGAGTTATTAGCCTAAGTAAATTTGGATATGAAGATAATAAATTAATATATAGTTTTGTTATTTACACATTTGAAAATGCTATAAAGGGTATGGAATATTTCAGTCCTGAACATGTCTCTGTTTAGATTTTCTACATGGGCTGCACATACTTTTGACTTATGTAAGAGCTAGTTTCCAACGCCTTATTGATGACTACATAGGGCTTCACTGTTTATTCAATTATTTCTCACAAAACAGAACAAAATTTTTCTCATTACTACATATTCCACTGGTGGGGTCTTCATAATGACTTTGCAGCAGAGCATCCTATAACTTTCTTTCTTCCTGGCACAATCTTTATCCAGTCTCCAGAGTAGTTTATAGTAGTTCTATAGCTTTTTTTCCTGTAATGATCTAATTTATTTTCCATTGTATCAGGAAATGGGACTTAGAGCTCTGCAAATGATTGGTGACCTTGGCGACTACAGATGTATGTTTCTGTAGGTATTACATCTCCAATAAATTGATCTTTAGTTCACCATAAGTATTCAATATGAGACCTTGACACCTTTTTGGGTGAGGTAGACTTAACTTTCTAAAGCCATCAACTTGAGATATTTGGGCAAATGGGACACTTTCATTTGAGAGTAGCATGAATTTTACTTGTCAAAACAAATGATTGATCTCCAGATCCCAGCATTGAAAAATGTCCATTGTCTGAGAAAAAGGTTGGCTTTTAAGCTGAAGTGCAACAAACGAAGGTTGAAGTGGAAAATCACTCACACTGAATAGAGTGCAGATGGGACACAGGGGGTTGTACTATATTGGACAATTTACACTGCAAATTTAGTTGGGAGGATACAAACCAGCTAAGTGAGAATTAAAGTACTATTAGGATTCTGATTTTAACTGGAGAATAATCTACATAGGAAATTAAAAGGAAAGAGCAACAAAGGGAAGAATAATTGCAGAATGGCAAGATGGGAGTTTATCAAAGACAAGGAATACTCTTCAGATTGATATATTTCTCTATTGCAAGTCTTTCATGTTTGCCACATATATAGAAGGCATTCATACATAGATCAGTGTAATGAAATTCTACATAGTTTATTAGCTTGGTGTATGTTTGCCTTTGTAATATCAGATTTTGATTTTGCCTGGTGAGTCTCTGTCTCTCAACAACTGCTTTTACTGTGGTGAATGTGCATCTCCGATACATTGTTGTGTGTGGAACTTATATCAAATCCTATTCAGCTTGATACTACACACTGTTCATGATATAAAATAATGGGGGAGAAGTGCATTCCATGAATAAAATATTTATATAGAGCTACTATGTGTCCAAAAATGGTTGGAAAGTATACTACCAATAATAACATTTACAATTTATTGATCAATTTCCTTATGACAGCTAGTGACATACATTTATTTCTTATGTTTTTTTTTCTTTTTTAATGTTTAAGCCATACCATGAGGTGCTTAGAGCTTTCTCTTTCTGCACTTCTGGTGGTGCTGGAGGTACCACAGGGTTACTCTAAAGTCAGTCACATGCAAGAAAAGTGCCCTTCCCACTTGTTCTAGCTCCTTTATATTATTCCCATGTATTTTCCATCCAGTCACCAGTTTGCATCTTTTAACGACAAAATTTATAGTTATGGCATACATAGCACAAGCATATGACACCATGTTTCACTAAAATATCATCATCAAGATAGATTTTGATAAATTACTATAATTAAAGAATGTCAAACAAAATTTCATGTGAAATTAGAAATATCATGGTATTGTCCAGGTTGCTTTTAGGATTGAGAAACTGTCAGATGCTAACAACTGCCACTAAGGTGTTAAAATATAAAGTTCATTATTTAGTTTTTGGACTTAATTAGTTACTAAATGGAATATAGTACAAGTATTTTTCATAAGGGAGCAATGCAAAATTGTTAAAACTTGAATCTTGCACTGAATTCAGGCTATTTGTGCTAGTGTGTCAATATTTTTTTGCTTACAGGCAAATTACCCATTTTTTTTTCTTTTTTGGTTCACACTGGTAATGTTCAGGGGGCTACTCCTGATCTGCACTCAGGACTTACTCCTGGCAATGATCCGGGAAACTATAGGGGATCCTGGGCCTGGAACCCAGGTCAGCTGCTTGCAAGGCAAATGACCTACCTGCTGTGCTATAGCTCTGGCCCCTAACCTGAATTAAATCATTAAAAGTTATTTTTACTCCATATAATAATATGTAGAGGAATGCCAATTAGTTCTATTTTGGGAGTTTTAATGATAATAAGTTATCCTTATCGTTCTATTGTGATCCGTTTTTAGTACAAAGCCTCATGATATCTTGATAAAAAATAGCTCTGTCTTCCTACCTGTTGCACCAATATTCAAGTTTCCTATCAGTTCCCAAGTGATTTTATTGTTACTTTATTGGTCAGAATTATTTGCATGGTCATATTATCAGTGACACTGGGGAAGGAAATACTAGCACTTTTAATGTATTATCACTTATCACTTATCTTCCCATTGTTTATTGATTTGCTCAAAAGGCACCAGTAAGGGCTCCATTCGCCCTTTTGCATGCAAGTGTAGCTCAACAGCATCTGCTTGCTCCAGGAACACAAAAAGCCTTGAACCATTTGTTCAGGTTTTTTGACAAAGAAGTCTGACCATCTTGCAGGTGGGCGATCACCTACTATAATATATTATAGTGATGACAGTTTAAAGTATTTGTGGAGATATTTATTTATTTAACAAGAATATAAGCCCTAAATAAATATTTTAAATCCAGGAATATGGTATCTTCTTGGTAAGGGTTTATTCCATGTGAACAGTTGAGCAAATTTTTTCTGCTACATAAGCAGTTGCTTTTCCAATTACGGTTTTGCACCTCTTTGAATTTAAATTTTGTTTCCTTTCCACCTGGACTTCCCCAAACTAAAATCATGTCCCATTCATATGACAGTAAAGAGTTTCATGTGGATAGAGGAAGGCTACATTGTTCGAGAACACAGGAGTTCTGAAAGTCAAGCAGAAAACTTCGGTTTCCTAAAACAGTAAAGAGAAATGGATGGTGATTCCTGAAGTGAAAAGTGCAGTGATAAAATCATTGTGCAAGAAAATTCAGATTGGCAACAGTTTGAGCATTGTCATGAATATGCGGATATAGTGGTTTTTAAGTTTTCTCTTGGTACACCCACTGTGCCTGGATTCCTCAAATGCTTTTTACCATGCTGGCAGAAATGTGAGATTAAAATGATGAATGTTTGTTTCTTCTTCTCTTTCATTAGGTACAAAACATTCCTATAAAGGTCTCTTGTGAATTAAAATACTGATAAAAATGTTCCAGAGCTTGAGGCATTTTCTTATTACTTATCTCTAACCTGGTTGCCCACAAAAAAGACTTTAATGTGTAAATGGAAAATTATTCTTTTCTAAATTTCTTTATAAGAATTGGAGACATCGATTTTAAGAAATGAAGGAGAAAAGAAAGCAGAGACCTGTTAAAAAAACAAAAACATTTTTGTCACCAACTTTTGAGCCATGTTTCATTCCAAATATAGTGACATTAGAATCGCATCAAGCTTAGGATGTGGAATTGCACTTGTTCAAGTATTTCATTTGGCAGCAGCACAGAAGACAATATAATTTGCCAAGAAATGTTTTACTCCGTCTCCTTTAATAAATGGAGAATTCATTATCAAAAAGAAGCTGTACAGTATATCTATTCAGTTGGTTAGCTATTAGGAGTCTGTCTCAATTTTTATTACTTGTTGTTCTTTGTCCAAGTTTTAAATTTAGTCATAAAAATTGGATAAAGTTAAAATTGTAAAAACAAAGATGTGTTTGTCTTATATATTCATACTTGAAATGACCTGCATTTTTCTAGTGAGCAGTGAGAATTTGTGGTTTAGAATCTTTTCTTCTTGAAGGAAACATCCAGACAAGAAGTAATAATATGACAATATGTAGTTTCTGATGTAGAGATGAATACAGTAATTTTATTAAGTATTCCTTATGGGGCCCAGAGCGATAGCTCAGCAGGTCGGGCATTTGTCTTACACACAGCCAACCCAGGTTCAATCTCTGGCATCCCATATGGTCCCCGATCACCGCCAGGAGTAATTCCTCAGCGAAGAGTGCGGAGTAACCTCTGAGCATCACTAGGTGTGACCCAAAGAGCAAAAAAAAAAAAAAAGAGTATTCCTATGACTTTAGCTTGTGCTATGCTTGATAACTTGATCACTTGGCATCCTGTTATTCATTCATTTGCTCGAGCAACATTTCCGTTTGACCCCATCACGTGCAAGTGTAGCCCAATGACATCTGCTTGCTTCAGGGATACAAAGAGTCTCAAACTGTTCATTCATGGTCTTGGCAAAGAAGTCTGACCATCTTGTAGGTGGGCGACCATGTGATCTTTTGACGTCCCATGTTATCCAGTCCATAACAGCTCTAGTCCAGCAGTCATCTCCAAATTGCATTAAATGTCCAGCCCATCTGATTTTTTGGCGCATTAGCAAACGAGACAGCATCCCTGACTCTCGATCGTTGATGGAGGTCAGAACTCCGGATTCCTTCTCTCACTTGAGTGATGCGTGATATTCCAAACATAGCTCTTTCGATTCCTCTTTGGGTGACGCTGAATGTGCTATGCTATAATTGGTTAATTAATAATGTTTATACAAATAATACTATATTCCTACTAAATAATTATTTAAAATTGATAACTAAAAATAAACAAGGCTTTATTCAGACTCATGGTACAGTTAGAAATGCTAGTTTATTGCTTTCAACATTCTTAGGAGGGTAACACTAAGCAATTCTCAGGACATACTCTTGATTCTCTGTTTAAGGATCACTCCTGGCAAGGCTCAGAGTCCATTAGTGATACTAGTTATCAACTGGGTTAGCCATGTAAAGCCATACTTCCTAACCACTGTAATATCTGTCTGAAACCTGCTTTTTAAAATTTTTTAAGTGGATAAATTTTTGGTCAAAGCATCATATTGCCCAACAGAATCTCAAAAATTAATCTTGTGTATATACAAGCCACTATAAACAAGCTTGACAGTTCACAGATTATCTAAAGTTAAAGTTCTTGAAAGCTTCTTTTCTTTATGTTAGTAACTGGCTCTTTTTCTCATATTAATTTCCAAAATTGTAATTCATTCTTGCTGTTTTCATGCCTCAGCTTGTAATTATTTGATTTCCAAGCACTGAAATGGTACTAGCAGAGGAGTGAAAATGTCTCTTCAACATATATAAAAGTCATTAACATTTGTTGACATTTTAGATTAAAAAATTTGCACCTGATTGACTTCCCTAAAATCACATAAATATGGAAGTATCTATCTATCTATCTATCTATCTATCTATCTATCTATCTATCTATCTATCTATCTATCTATCTATCTATCTATCTATCTATCTATCTATCTATCTATCTATCTATCTATCTATCTATCTATCTAATCTATCTATCTATCTATCTATCTATCTATCTATCTATCTATCTATCTATCTATCTATCTATCTATCTATCTATCTATCTATCTATCTGTCTATCTGTCTGTCTGTCTGTCTGTCTGTCTGTCTGTCTGTCTGTCTGTCTGTCTGTCTGTCTATCTGTCTATCTATCTGTCTATCTATCTGTCTATCTGTCTGTCTGTTTGTACCATCTCTCCCTCCCTCCCTCCATCTCCATCCATCCATCCATCCATCGAACCATCCATCCATCCATCTAGCTAATAAATTTCCTCTAAAGTTATGATTTTTCTTGAGTCCTCAGTTCACCTCAGCTCACTCTTTCCCCTTTCTTTCTCTTCTTTTTTAAAATTATGGCACAATTTGCTTCAAGTCACTATGGAATCAGTTAATGGAAATTATTTAAGAACAGATAACTAAATCATTTTAAAACACTTCATATGAACTCAGAACATTCAAATGTGGTACATAAGTTTCTAGCAATAGTACCATTTCCATCAAACATTTCACTTTCAACTAGTGTCAAGGGGACATTTACTGGCCCTGGTCACTCCATGTTAATGATTGATATTGTGGTATAATTCAGCATATGAGAAAGACAATTTACTGGTTTACAAATGTTGGATGGTAGTTTTACATTTCCTTTCTATAAAAAAGTAACCCACACTTTGAGTTTTCATTTCTCATTTATTAACTCTTTTGCCTGAAAATATTTGTGAGAAGACAGTCTTCTAAAAGCAAAACATAATTGCTTTTATACAGTTTCACTATATAGATCATATTTAACTTACAGGCATCTGTGTTAAATTGTGACAGGATCAGTTTTGTTTTTTGTTATTTAATTATTTAAGAGATGGCTATAACCCACCCCCCCATGTAAAAACAGTTTACTTCTTTCCAACAAACTCTAAAAGCGTACTTATTTAGAAGGAGTGCCTGAGAAAAGTACATTAATGTTGAAAGTAATAATTAAGCAGCCTTTAGTCTATCTACAAGCTAGGCTCATTATAAATAAAGACAAACAAGTGCAGCATAAAGAACATTTATTCCTTTTTAATGGACTTTTAAGTTAGTTTCTCAAATTGTTGATGAATGTAATAAAATTAAATTAAATTAAAAGAAATGTCAAGAAGAAAGCAAATTTAAAAATTAACAAAGCCCACAATAAATTTGCAATTAGATGTCCATTAAAGGTTTTAAAAAGGGGTTAATCTTGGCAAAAAATAAAAAAAAAATCGACACTATTGAAGTGTTAGCTGCAACAATTATTATCATTGCAAATTACTTAAACTATTAAGCTAAGAATAATTCAGAAATATCATTAGCAGTCAAATTACTGAAAAAACTTGTTTTCTTTCCCCCTTTGTTTAATTTAAACTTAATGTCTGCTTATTCTCACACAAGCAGAAAATGCTGATAAATAATTCCAGAGCATGCCTAAACATCTCCCTTCACAGCGAGCTTCTAATTTGATCTCTGGAGACCCTTCTCGGTAGCTGAATAAAATATTTTCATTTATTCTAGGAGAGCCTCCACCGCCATACGTTTCTAATCTCGAGCTGCTTGGTAATGCCTCTAGATGAGGTCCTCAGCAAATCATTAAACTTGTTCAATAACAACGTTACAAAACACAGGAGATTTGCGGTTAGTGAAACAAAGAAGTTTTTCAAACGAGGGAAAAAACCTTTAATAAGCCAACTTAAGTTTCTAGGGCTAGTTGGGGAGATTATTTAACATTTTAAACTTTCTGGCAGTCACATGCAAGGAGACTTCAAATTCATGGTGTTGGAATGTTTCTCAAGGGCCATACTTTCAAGTTCCAGAAAGTCAGTCCAGGAGATTGCTTTGCTGATATCATGAATGGTCGTCTAGGTTTTCTGGCTGTGTCACATACATGGCCTCAAAGGGTACACAGGGGACCACATCTCTGGAAATATATGGAACACCCGCTACATTACCCTATAAATCTGCTTACTTTCAATAAAAATAAATGTTCTGATAACCAGAAAATGGAAATCACTTTACTTGAACTGTCTTAATCCATCAAGGTGCAATTTGGTAAAACAAAATGAAAAACTTGTTAAAGATAATTTTTCTTTCTAGCTAGGAATTCATGAAAAACATGGATATATTTGCTACATCAAAAGAGATTATCAGCTAAGAATGATGTTGCTAGAGCTGAACAACTTTATAATATTTAAGGGATCTGATTTCATAGTAGGAGTGAAACAGATTCTGAGCTGCCAGGGAGGGGAAGTTAACACTGGGGAAGTCTTAAGGTTTTCAATCCTAAAAGTTAAAGAGAAAATAATTTTTTGTTTATTGACAGCTCAATAGTTTAGGCTGTTGGATTATAACTGTCTGACTCTGTGAAAATATTTGAGTCCGTTGTTCAGTGCCAAAGTTCTCTTGCACAGACAGAAATACAAATTAAGAAAATAATATAGACAAATGGTTAGAAAGGGGAGTTCACTATAAATCTTTAAGTTTTCCATCTAGAGTTTCAGGATTATTAATTTTTCATTAAAATGCATCATAAATATAGATTAAAAGTGCTTTTTAGCTTTGTGTGTTATGTCAGGGGGAGAAGAATTATGCCTCAGAACATGTGACCAAAGAGGCATCAGTGGTGTCAGTGTACTTGTCAACACAAAGCTAGTCATGATCTTTGATTCATTTGAATGCTTAACAAACTGGATAGGAAGATTACACTTGAAGAGATGTGTGACCTAATACCAGCAGTTTCTATCTTCGTTGCCTACGCACCACATCCACATACAAGGAAGAAGAAATTGAGAAATTCTGTATGGAACTGGAGGAGTTCTATAAAGAAGATCACACCTTCTACAAGATCCTAGGGAGTGATATTAATGCCAATTTAGCACCAAGAAGATCGGCTGAAGAACTCCACATGGGGACCAATGGCCTAGAATGGAATGAATAGGGTGAGAGACTGAGTTCAATATGTCCACCAAGGGGCGGGCAATAGCCCAGCGGGTAGGGCGTTTGTCTTGCACGCAGCCTCGCCTATGCAGGCCCGGATTTGATCCCCAGCATCCCATATGGTCCCCTGAGCACCGCCAGGAGTAATTCCTGAGTGCAGAGCCAGGAGTAACCCCTGAGCATAGCCAGGTGCGACCCAAAAAAGCAAAATAGTACACCAAGACCATTCATGGGAACTCACAGTTCTAGAAGATGAATCAAAATGTTGGACATGGGAGTTTCCTGGTGCACAGTTCCACAATGAAATTGACCACATCATATTCAATTAACGGTTTTGCCAGACTGATGTCCTGTCATCTCAAAATTCCAAACAGGATTAGACAACGGTCTTCTTCACACAAAATTCTACTTCACAGAATGGGGAGAAAAGGCTGCAAAGTTTAAGAAGAGAAATCCCAGAATGACCACCAACTGGAACTCTTTGGCACCATGTGAAACATGGGAAGATTCCATCATTGGCGACATCCATGAAGAATACAATGGACTGGTTCAGCGCCTCCATGATTGTGCAAAGAACAGCAAGCGAGAAAGTCAAATGGGATGCTGTCTTCAAAAACTGTTGAGCTCATTCACCAATATAGTAAGGCACGAGCCTCAAACTACCAAATCCTAATGTCCAAGTTCGCAAAGCAGTGCAGAGAAGTGACAAGCGAAAACCTCAATGAGAGAAGAGCAGAAATACTGGCCAATGCAGCAGAAACCGGGAAAAGCATTCACAGCTCCCACCTGTCCTTTTGCCAACTATAAGACCAAGATGACTTCTCTCCAACGTCCTGATGGATCTATCACATCTTCCAGAAAGGCAATGGAGAAGATTATCCATGACTTCTACTGGATCTCTTTGATAGCCACATCCACCTGCCCACATACAAAATTCTGCAGGATGGTCATGTCATTCCCAATGTTCTCCCTTCTGAAATCCAACATGCCATTTCATTGGTAAATAAGCAAAAGGTACCAGACCAAGACAAAGTCAGACCCAAACACCTGAAGAATCTGCCATCATTACTCACCAATACACTGGCTCGGCTCTTCACATGCTACCTGTCTGAATGCTAGGTCCCCCAATGGAAAACCAACAGGACAGTTCTACTGTTCAAGAAGGGAGACATCCATAAAATTGGCAACTATCGCCCCATCTGCCTATTGTCCATCAACTATGACTGGCATCTATGACTGTCCACTCGAGTCATCCTGAACAGGATTGATAGAACATTAGATGAAGGGCAACCATGCGAGCAAGCTGGCTTACAAAAAGGATTCAGAACAATCGACCATATCCAAACAGTAACCAAGCTCATTGAGGTTTGTAGGGAATTCAAGGTGCCGTTCTGTCTAATGTTCTTTGATTTAAAGAAAGCCTTTGATTCTTTTGAGACCAAAGCGGTCATCGAAGCCCTAGCCAATCAGGGCGTTCAAACCCAATACATCAAGACCCTTAGTGAGCTGTATTATGGAATCACCACCAGGATCTCACCATTCTACAAGGAAGTGATCATTGATGTAAATAGATGAGTTCAGAAGGTTGATAGCATTTCACGAAACACTTCAGCACCACCCTCAAGAATGTTATGGAACAATTAGAATAGGAAGGAATGGGAGTGAAGATAGAAGGTCAGCAACTACACAACCTATGCTTTGCTAATGACATTGTTCTATTAGCCAAACATTAACCAAGTGGTATAAATGCTGGCTGAAGTTTCAACAGAGATTCTCCTGCTGGTCATGTTGTGAACTGCCTCTGGCGACAACCAGGCAAGTAAGAGATTATGTGATTTCTATATGTTGACAGTAATACTTTGCTGAGAAAAATCAGTGGAAAAGATGAGCTCAGTAATATAAGCACAGAAACTAAAACTTTAACACCTAGTGATATTGGAATGGGATGCTGTCTTATTAAACCTCCAATATGGGAGTCTTACTGACCAATGTCCTTATGCTCCTTGAGGTGTTGCAGGTGTGACTGCAGTGCCCAGCTGCATCAGCAGGTGACAGACAGTAGACAGACTTATCTAGGCCCAGGGCTCTGCCCATGGGATCCGGATGGTAGATGGTCTGACATAAAAAGATTGGGCTCTCTTGTGTGAAGCAGAGCCACGACAGAGCCTGGCGAAGTACATGTAGTGTATTCGATATGCTAAAAACATAACAATAATGGATTTCATTCCCATTGAATGGAGGCGTTACTGGTGCCTGCTCGAGCAAATCACTGAACAACAGGAAGAGAAGTGACAAGTGACTGGCCAATGTTCTTATTTTACCTTTATGAGACTCTGAGAAATGGATCCCACTGATTTGGCTAAGGTTCAGCACTTGCCTCATATAAGTTAATGTTTTAATTTACTAAGCTTGTGGAAATTTGTTCTACAGAAATACAACCATGAAACACTAGTAACTGGACTATATGCTAATTAATCCATATATCATGCTACTTCTGATTGATCTATGTGAATGAGAAGATGAACTATAAATTATCCATATGATCTATAATTTGTTATGATTCCTTGATATCTTGGACAATTGACATTGCACTATTCATTGATTTGCTTGAGCAGGTGCTGGTAATGTTTTCATTTGACCCTATCATTTGCCAGTGTATCCCAAGGCATCTGCTTGCTTCAGGAATACAAAGAGCCTCAAACCGTTCATTCAGGTCTTGATGAGTCTGACCATCTTGTAGGTGGGTGGCCACGTGATCTTTTGACATTCCGTGGGATCCAGTTGGTAACGGCTCTAGTCCAGCTGTCCTCTCAAATTGCATTACATGTCCAGTCCATCTGATTTTCAATGTCTTGGCGAATGAAGACAGCGTCCCTGACTCTTAATCATCGATGGAGGTTGGAACTCGGATTCTTTCTCAGTGAGGTGTGATATTCTAAGCATATCTCATAGCGCTCTCATCCTGCTTTCATAGGGCCCAGGTCTCTGAGGCATATGTTAATGCAGAGAGATTGTGAAGTCGAAGAAATGTGCCTGGAGCTGGAGGTTCTTTGTCCTTTCAGCTATTTCTTCGATGCTCTTGAAGGCATTTCACACTGCTCTCTTCCTCCTGCACACACAGCTCAGGTTTTAGGTCATTCATCATGCTGAGTTCTCAACCTAGCTACACATAACTGCTGCATTCAGAGATGCTTGTTCCATTGGGAGTGAATGGGGCATCTGGAACTAGTTCATTTTTCATGAACATTGTTTGTTGAGATTCAGCTGTAGACTTTCCACATTCATGGTTGAAGTCAGCCAGCATTTGTGGCATTATCTAATGTTTGGAGTTATTAGAACAATGTCATCAGCGAAACTGAGGTGGTGCAGTTGCCGACCGTCTATCTCACTCCCATTCCTTCCCATTCTAAATGTTGCATGACATTCTCAAGGGTGGTGCTGAGGAGTTTCAGTGAAATGGTATCACACTGCCTAACCCTTCTTTTGACATTAATAATTACTTTCTTTTAGAATCGTGAGATCCTAGTATTGAATCCGTTACAGTTCACAAAGGATTTTGATGTATTAGGTTTGAAAACCCTGTTTGGCAGTGCTTCGATGACTGCTTTGGTCTCAGTAGAATCAAGACTTTCTTTAAAGCAATAAGCGTGCAGCAAGCCTCTTGAACTCCCCTACAAACCTCAATGAGCTTGGTTACTTTGTAAATATGGTGGATTCTGCTGAATTCTTTTCACAAGCCACCTTCCTTGCATCATGTCCTTCATCTAATGTTCTGCCAACACTGTTCAGGATGACTCAAGTAGACAGCTTGTAGATGATGGACAACAGACAGATGAGGCAATAGTTGACAATGTACGTGGATGTCTCCCATCTTGAACAGTAGAACTGTCTTGCTGGTTTTCCATTGGGAGGGCACCTTGCATTCAGACAGACAGCATGTGAAGAGCCAAGCCAGTGTATTAATGAGTACTGATGGCAGATTCTTCAGGTGTTCAGGTCTGACATTTTTCTGGACTGGGTGCTGTTCAATTCTTTACCATGGCATGTCAGATTTCAGAAGGGAGAACATTCAGAATGACATATCCATCCCGCGAATTTGGTATGTGGGCTCCAAATTTTGTTATATAAATAATGAATTATGAGAGCATAAATGATAATATTTTTATTAAAACTTTATAAACTGTTTTAGACAAAATCTTTAGTTTGGATTAATAATTTGTATAGTAGATGTTGAGTTTACGTTGTATGTGGTTGACTTGGGTTCTATAGTTCAAGCCTGATATGGTCTCCCAAACGTGCCAGCAATGATTCCTGAGGACAGGAAAAACAATTAAATTAAAATTTTAGGTAAAATATATTTTTAAGTAAAATTTAAATGACATGTTTTTTCATCAAATTATTTCTTCGTATGTATGCTCTACAGATTAATTTTGTAACTGTGAATCTCACAGTAATTCAATAAAATTAAATAAAAAAAAATTTGAAAATGTTAAAAAGCACTTTAATCATAAAGAAAGATTAGCCATAGGAGAAAATTCCACAAATCTAGCATAAGCCTATAATGAGATTGATATTTCATCTTTATTTATTTTGTATTTTCCAGATATAGGTGGAAATAATTATTGATTAAAATATGTTTCAATGGATTCTCATTTCAATATCATTTAATGAGCTTTATACCAATAAGTGGATTTTATATTTTTAGAAATTTAGTTAACACTCACTTTTTTTAAAAATTTGCAGTGTCAAGTACTAGTTATAGTCACCCTCCAGTACTGGGTTATCTACTTCGTAAGGACATGAAGCAGAGTTCTAATAAGGAAAATAGGAATATCTTAAAGAGCTTAAAATGGTGAAACTTAAAAATAAAAATAGAGTTCATTGAAAAATAGAAGACAAATCTATATCTATTTCTAGAAGTAATGTATATATATTTATATTTTAACTTAATGAGATTTTGTTGAAATAGAATCTCAAGTGGATCTACTCTGTAATTTTCCAGTGATGTCAAGGAAGACTCTTAAAGTTCAGTATTTGTCAAAGATTAAACATGAAAATAGAGAAAATGTTCAGGCAAAACATGCCCTGCTTTTTATTTTTCTCTGCTCTGCTTTTCTAGAGTTCCTTTTTGGTAAATGCTAGACAGATTTACACTTTATCTAGATGTGTAGATGGAGTGGTGAAAACTGCTCTGGGAAATGCAGTTTCTACAATACTAAAACAGTAAGAAGGTCCATTCCTTGAGAGAACAAATCAGAAGCCCAGTAAGGAACATTACTTGCAGAGGGTATTTAATTCAGTGTTCCAAATTTAATAATAGATGGTAGAACTGTAATTAAAAGGAGATTTTTCATAACCAGATTCTGTTTCTCACGCCACCTCATAGTGAAAATAGAAACAACTACCAATTTTGCAATCATTGAAAATATTGCGGAATTCCTAGAAAGATAATATTATGTAGTACAGTTTTGGAAATTCACTGGTACTTAGAAATACATAATTATTATTTTTTGCTTATTAAAATCTAAATTTATGAATATCTTATTTTGGATAAATAGTTCTGCCTGGTTTTCAAAGTATCTGGTTAAGATAAAATTTCCTTGGTGGCTCTATCATAATTAGGAAATGAAATGGACCTAGAGCAATGGGTAGTATCTGATGATAATCAGGGCATAATCAGAATTCTTTTTTCTTTGCACTTTGATGAAATAGCTATAAAAACATTTGTAGGTGCTTCTTCTGATGAATGTGTGCTGAGCTATTAGTACCTTTTATTGTCAGGCTAATTGGCATTGCTTTTCCTGAATTACTTTGTAAAGAATAATTATCTGAGACCATGTTGTAGTATTTTGGACCTGCAAGAGAATTGTTTTTGTGTACCACTTAAAATAAACCTGGCTTGTTGAGCTGTTGTTTTTACTCATCCTTCTTGCTCTTTCAATTTAGTGAGAACTCTCAGAGGGTAAACCATAGAAAGACTCACACATGAAAATTCCTTGAGGTCAAATGAGTACCTGTACCAAGTTGGAGACTTTTGGCTTTATGACAGCTCTTTGGGGTTAGATTTCACCACGGACTGTATATGGGAATTTGAGATAAGCAAGTAAAACATGGGGTTTCTTGCAGCTTTACTAAAGAAGGTAAAAATGAATATAGAGCTAATTAGTAAAAAGTGGCTCATAACATTTTGAATTCGAATCCTGTGGTTGGTAAAGCACACATATGGAAGTACAGTTAGGTTAAGTTGCCAAATTTCGATCCATTTCCTTTCTGCAATATTTGAATCCATAGGGTATTAAGAAGATCTAATTATTGCCAAAGTGACCTCCATATTTATAGAACAAGATAGTTAAGCTTGAGCTACATTTTAACATGTGTTCAGGTTTAGATTCAAAGACTATAATCCCACTTAGTTAAGGTAGAGTATTAAAAGTGACTTCCAAAAGGTGATTCCTTTGCCTTTCCTAAAATTGATGAAAACTACATTTAAATGTATGTTGAAGCTACTTGATAATTAAAAGTTGAGGTGATTAAGAAGCAGTATCTCAACATTGTTTAAAAAATGTTTTAATAATTTCACCAAAAAAAAAAAATAAACTAGAGATGTTACATTTGTAATAATAAACATGTATTGTTAAGGAATATAACAACATTAGTTAACTTTATAAATATTGTACATAAAATTATACTATAAATATAATATTTACATACATTTCATTAATTTTATACATTTAAAGTATGGGATAAATACTAGTAATGATTTTTTTCATTTTATTTTTATCATATTTTATTTTTTAAGTTTATAGTTGATTTTATTTTATTTTCATTTTTATAAAAATTCTTTTATTATACCACTGTGAAATATACAACTACAAAAGTGTTCATAATTGGTTCTCGGTAATACAGTGTTTCAGCACC